>PVKM010000601.1:0-101000 GCA_004027735.1 Carollia perspicillata
TGACTTTCTTGATTGGCTACTGGAGAAGGGAGTCCCACAGTGTTATTTCATTATAATGATATTATAATGAATCAGGGGTAGCGCGCAGGCGCATTCTGATTCAGAGTTATCTCAGAAAACAGGAACAACCCATCTTAGGGTTGTTATGTATAAATGTCTTCTACCTCAGCCCTGCGGGGCCTCTGGAGCTTCCTTCCTGACTACCTCCTGCCTCAATTAGTCCTTACAAGTATATTGTATTTGTATGCATATATTATTATTATATTATATTGTACACTTAAATGAGAAAATTTAATAATGTGTGTTGGGAACTGCTCTGCCTGGTTTCAGGAGCTGTAAACCCCCCATGGCTAAGGCTGAGTGAGAAGCCTTCAGACTGTGAGCCACTAAGGAGACAAAGCTTATCTCCCTGGCAGGAGCTCTACTTCTGCTTCATCCATCTCTGGCCCCCAATGCTTGGTCGGTTAGTCAATGACAGGTAAGACCCCTCAGAGGGGGGGCAACCTAAACCAGACACGATCACTTGGGAGGCGCTCAAGGAAGGACTCGGGGGTCTCCAGCAAAGAGGGGATGCTGGACCCTCGCCCCTTGACTTTGATGAAGCCTGACTCCTCGAAATCTCTGATAATCTCTTGGCTGCCTCATTTCCCCCGCCTGACTTAAGTCTGAGACAATGCTGGTGGTGGGTACTGCCCTGTGCTGGATAGGGCGGGTTCCCTAGGGCAATCAGGCCTAACAAAGAATATGTAAAATCCTGTGAAACCTGCTTTTGTTTAGAATGCTCTCAATTAAATAAGGATCCAAGCAAGAAGTGAGTTTGTTTCTCAGAGTTTTATGGTTCTTTAGCTATCTGACCCTGACTCAAAATGGGCTCTCAAAGTTATCTATTGTTTGACTCTTACTGCCTGACAATGATTAATGAGCTTTACCTGTATTCCTGTGTGTTAGCAACCTAATAAATACCATTGAGGTAAAGACTCCTGGCCTTTCTCCCTTCAGAGATCGACCACCTTTCCTCCCCAAGCAAATCTTGTCTTGGTAGCATTATGTTCATCCATGGCAGATGGGGGAGGGGCTACAGAAGGAGCCACCCCCACAAATGTGTAAATTGCAACTCAATAAAGTCATTTAAAAATATAAGCCAGATTCTCTTTTTTAACATTCTGTTCTTCTATTGAAATATTTTCTACTGACCTTTTTTTTGATTTCACCAATATCTTTATTAGCTTTGTCTATTCACTATTTAATCTATTGATTTCTTATTTTCAGCTACTGTATTTTTCAGATCTAAAATTTTCATTAGATTTGTTTTCACAATTACTAGTTCACTATTGAAACTCTCTATCTTATCAATTTTGGAAACATACTAATCACAGTTACTTTACTGTCCTTTTCCAATAACTCTAGTAATATGATTATCAGGGGGTCTGTTTATCAGGTCTGATTTGTTTGTCTGATTTGGTTTTTAATTTTCTTCTTGGAAACAAATGTAGGATTGTCACTTTGATCCAATCATGAATTGCCCTAATTGAAGCATATGGCCTGTTTTTTGCTTGATCATATTTCTAGGATTTAACCCTTCAGGGATTTCATTAATTGTCTGGGATATTTAGCAGGATTCTTCTTTATGAGTAGACTCTGAGTTCCATTTTTTTGGCTGTTGTCTCTCCAGCACCATTAGATTGTCACATTTTCACTTACCTTCTCAACCTCTCAGTCAATGGCTTCTTTGCTTTTATTTTCTATAATGTGGCAGAAATTTTAAACCATACTTTAAGAAAAAAAAATTGTCAAAAACTAACTCCTCTGTTGCTTCCTTTTCTCAATAATCTGGGTCACTGGAATCCTGACTGCCTTGGCTACCATATATTCTATTTTTATCTTCCTGACCACATGAGATTGTCAAAAACTCTAAGCCAGGACTTTCTGTCTGGTATTTTAGCCAGTGATGTTTTTAAGAATAGACAAGAGGCTAAGTGGCAGAGTATCTGGCTCCTTTCAAGATGTTTCTGCTGTTCCCAATAACTTGGCATCCTTGAAGTCCCAATTGTCTTATCCATTTTCTGTCTGCTCTTGGAGCTGACTTGAAAAAATTTATCCAGGTTTGTTTTTTTTTTTTTCAATTTTATCCAGGTTTCAAAATTCTTAGCTGGAGAGATGGTCTGATACAAGACAGTTTGATACAATCTAGTATTTTATAACAAAAAGCAAAATGAGAACATCACTCAATAATTTATTGCTGATCATAGTGGTCCTCAAAAAAATGTGTTTGCCTAGAATCCAAAAATGTGGCCTTACTTGGAATAAAGGTCTTTGCAGGTGTACTTAAGGCAAAGTTCTTGAAATGAGACCATCCTGGTTTAGGTAGGGCCCTAAATACAATAGCTAGTGCCCTTAAAAGCAGAGAAGTCTCCATAAAAAGGAGGCAGAAATTGGAGTAATGCACCCCAAGTCGTGGCAGCCCAGGAACTGCCAAATGCTGAAATAGAAAAAGTAAAATCCTTCCTTAGAGGAGCACACCCTTGTCAATGCCTTAATTTCAGACTTCTGATCTTCACAACTGGGAGAGAAAATACATTTCTATTGTTTTAAGTCATTTAAGTTTCTAATAATTTGTTATGGCAGCCTTAAGAAATGAATATGATGACAGTGCATGCTTTTTAATTTCTAATTACTGGTAATTAAATGTCAATAGTACAGTGTATGCCATTTCTGTGTTCCAGAATGACAAGGGTACTATATAGATTTATTAGTTTATATATTACTAACAATATTATATTGTGTCAAAAATATTGGAAATACAGATTTAATTTAGTTTTCTTATTTTACAAATGAGGAATTCATGGCCCTCAGAAATGAAATATTTGTATATATTATCTTAATCTTTCACCTCCCATACAACATTTTTTTCTTTTTTTAAATTAAATTTACTGGGGTGACATTGATTAATCAGATCATATAGGTTTCAAGTGTACATTTCGATGATACAGCATCATCCATACATTTTGATACCAGACCCTGCCTGGTCTATTTTGTGACTACTGATACACCAATGCAGCACCTCAGCATTTGAAGTCTTTGTTTCCTCTCCAAAAGCCAGATCCAGGCAGTTTCCTAGTGCAGATTCCCAGCTTCCACTGTAATGATGAGGAACTGGGACACAGGTTATCTGCACAATACTGTTCTGTGCTGTATTTGAAAAGTGAAGATTTCATTTTGATAACTCTATGGCATTGAAGGAAGTTAAGTCACCACCATTTAACTTCTTCTAGGTCTTTTTCGTCTGGTTAGCATATCTACTATCATCAGGATAGTCCGTTTATATTTCTTATCAATTATCTAGAAATATCCAATTTCTAGCTCCTTTACGACTCTGGGTTTCTCCCTTGTACTGCCGTCTCCTTGTACTCTTCCATCAGATTGACCTGTGTGAATGCAGTCTTTAATGCTGGTTATTTGCCCCCCCCATCAGTCTTGTCTCAGCCTCTCTAATATCCTTCCTCTTGAAATTATAATTTTGAAGTTCATCTTTCATGCTCCAGTAGTTTCCTTAAAGTTCTACTGAAAATACAGACTTTCTTTATGGTGACTTTCTTTTGTATGAATGCCTAATAACAACAGATCATGTACTATTCATCTTTGAAACATGTAATGTTGGACAATAAATATATATGGAGCTAAACTGAACAGAAAAAAAAGAAGCAGCCAAAGTGCCACTGTGCGAAGAGCAATTTGCAAGACTGCCATGATTAGTTGTGACAGTAGCTAACCACACAACACCAGGTACTTCATTCACATATGTTAGTTAAATGAGGGACGACCATAGATTTATTTGGTACATAAACCATTTATTTACACAGGGAAGTCTTGGAAGTTTTTTCTCTCAAACCTGCCAACTACAATAATACATTGACAAGGTTATACTTTCTGCTTTCCCTAGTTTGAAATCCATCTTCAAGTTGCCAAAAAAAAAAAAATGCTTTGTAATAGCAATCATCTACTGAGAAATGACATTGTACTGGGCCCTTTACACATATTGTTTTATTTGCTCTTTGGGATTATCCAGTTACTTATCCTACAAATAAGGGAAATGAATCTGAAAATGATTAAATAGATCCAGAATTTATGGTCATGAATTTCTGACATAAAATTTATCTAATTTCCTGCTACATCATGCCATGATTGCCCACTATTTTCATGGAATGTATTTGACATATTTGGTTTTACTGAAGTTAAGCCATCTAGTTTATATGTTATTGTATAAAATGTGATAAGAATATATTATTCAGGAATACACATTTTCCTAAGCACCCCTTAGTAATATATTAAATATTACCCATGGTACAATTGGCCTGGCTAATAATCTTTTGTTAGTAGGCAATGTAATTAATGGAAAGAAAACAATACTTTTTTTCAACTTCTTCCTAAAATATTTAGATCCAAAACTCAAACCAGAGAACAAAAACTTTTCTTTGCTTTTCTATAGAGTAAATCTAAATCAAAGAAATAGATCACATTTTATTTGTCTTTCATCTTTTGCACTGGACACATCCCATTTAGAATGCATTTTCATTATATGTCCTGTCAGTATCCTTACTTTTGAAGCAATGTTTTTATTTTTATTTTTACTTTAGGCCTTGCAATGTGATTTTTTTTTCTTTCTCCGCTGTTGTTTATTTTCCAATAGACTGATCAGTTGTCAAGTATTTGCTCCCTGACTTCTGTTTGGTTTGTGGATAAAGGAGATGTGTGTTGGCAATTCTTTGGAACATTCTTGGTTTTCTGCTGCAAAGCAAATTTTAATCCCTGGATGTTTCTTTAGTTACTGAAGTATAACTTTCTGACTTGAGGGAGAAAGGACTAAGAAGGCTTATCCAAAAGACATAAGATTTCTCAAACATCAAAGAACTCTTAGAAAACAATGTGTTGATGAATAAAATTCAATGAATCAAAAAGTTTGCTTGACATTTATTTGAATGCATATAGATTTTAAAAAGACAAAGTGACTGAAAAATGTATTTTTATAGTTTCATATGAAAATTCACTAGAAATATATAGCACATTTAATTAATTCTAGTTCTCAGTAAAAATTTTATTGCCCAAATTACCCATATTCATTCATTGCATTGAGTATTTTGCAATCTATGCATGAGCTAGAAGAATTTAGCTGCTGTATTTGTAAGCACAACCTTTGAAGTCATGGACTTTTAAAATTATTTTGAAAAAAATTATTAAAGAAATTAATTTGAAGAAATAAAACCAGTCATTTAGCAACACCATTGTATAATTCCTAAAGAATTTTTCAGTCTTTCTCTGTGTAGTAGCTGATCTAAATAATTTTGCTTTTAAGAACTTTTTGCACTGCAACTAGATCATTTGTTCATTTGGGCCAGGTTATCTCTACTGCATTTGTGAAGAGATTATTCTCTTTCAGGGTCTTTCCTGGAATAACCAAGCCCAGTTTCAAGATCTGTTGCTCACATCCATGTATTTTCATAATGATACCAATGGCTTCTTGTTTTCAGTGGGACAGAAATTGTCCATGTTTTCAGCTCTTCTTCCCAAGCAGAATAATGGTGCCATTAAGAACTCTTTGGCAAGGTAAAGAAGTAGAGATGCTTGTACTCTTTTAACTTACCTTTCTAGTATTCCATGATCTTATTCTTTTGTGCTGATAATGATAAAATAAATCAACTAATTCTACAGTAAAGTCTTGCATAGTATGCTAAGGGAAATAAGCCAGTCTGTGAAAGACAAATACCAATGATCTCACCTAAATAGGAATCTAATGAACAAAATAACCTAATGAGCAAAATAGAACCAGAGACATGGAAACATGGAACAGATTGACAGCGACCAGAAAGGAGGGAAAAGGGGATAACTGGGGAAAGAAAGGGAAGGGACTAGTCAAAGAACACATATGAATGTGTTCATGGACAAGGACAACAGTGGGGGGATTGACTGTGGGAGTGAAGGTAGGCTGGGCAGAGGAGAGCAAAGGGGGAAAATCAGGACAATTGTAATAGAATAACAATAAAAAATTGTACAGTATAGTCTTGCTATATAATGACTTTCTCCACTTGAAAAAAATTGTATTTCTTAGTATCATTTACAATTTTTATTTTCCTTGTCAATGTCTCATTGTTTTAAAGGTCTTATGGATTGCACATATGTAGATTTGCTCTTAAATACTGTTCTTAATTTCTTTATGTTTAAATTAGCAAATGGATGTAAGTATTGCCTGTGTAATTTCTCATTCCTGTGACTCTTCAATTCCATCTGTTACCTGCAAGTGAAAGATGTTCTGCTAGTTTCTTCATCTATCAGCTGAATTCTTCAAAAACCAAAAATGTTCAAAAGGTTCAAACTGTCTCATATTCTGTTATTTCTTTTGTATCCTCTTATTTTTATTATTTATCTTATGCTGTATGCTTGACTATTTTCTAAAAGTATCTAACAAAGCTATTTCTTTTATTTAAGTTTAATCTTAAACAAAATAAAATAAATATGCTGACAAAACAACATGTTTTAGTGCAACTTCAAACTCTTCTGAACAAAATTTCTAGAGAGTTGATTTAAGAAAAATGGTTTTAAAATTGAACAAAACTGTTAGTCACATATAATTTCAAAGTAGGGCGTTTGATAAAGTTTTTATGAATTCAATGCTACTACTATTTGAATTTTTGTTCAGCTTCAATTTATCCTTAACATTAGCCAGAGCCTGAATTTACATTTTTATAAATATTCTTATTGGAGTAATTTTGAGATTATCTATAAATGTCTTCTCAGTATTCAATTTTGTCAAGCATAAGGAATGATTTTGTTAATTAACTGGGCTTATAAAGTATTACTCATACCCTTTTATTTCTGGTAATTGCTGATCATTAGAGGTACCTAAATTAGTTGCAAAAATTAGTAATTTTCTATTTATATTTCCCATACTTAATGTTAAATTTATAAGCTTGAACTGAGATGAATTTCAGGTTTCAGTAAAGACAAATTTTGGTCCAGATAAAGTAAAAGAAATAATAAGAAAAAAATACATGCAGACTTTTATAAAAGCAAGCATGAAATACATTTAAGTTGTGTAAAAATTAGTGCTTTCATGAGAACTACATGATCACGAACTTTAGAAAGACAATTAATGATCATCAAATTCAATCCTTTTATTTAACCAGTAATAAAAATCATGTTCTCGGTTTTAACAACGGCCCATTATAACAAAACTAGCTATTGGTTAAATTTGGCTAAAACTCAGGTCTCTAGCTCCTGGCTGCTATTGTTATGATTTTGCTATTTCCATGATGAGTTCTAGAAATTATACCCAAATGATGAGAAATTTAACTGAACAGAGAGTGTATACCTCTACTTCTTTTTACATTAAAATTTCTTGTATAAATGACCTTCAGTTAATTTTCAAAGTCATAGTGCTTAGAAAGTTTTTCAAGCTTAAAAAACCTTGCATATCATACTATATTGACATGATAGTGGTTTTATATGTTAGATAAGTTAAGTCTGATTATCAGTATATCATAAATCCTTGGAGACAACTTTAGTACTTTAAGAAGTTAACTCCTCAGTGGCACTGGACCACATTTAGCACTGGGACTAAACTTAAATGTGGTTTCTACACTGAACTAAACAGAACCAGACAGTTCCATAATTCTAGTGTGAAGTAGGGTCTCTAGATGTCTCCCATAGGTTAACACTCTACACTCATCATCTGTGTGAGCTGTGGGACACACCTGAGCTCTAACTATTGAGCAGGTATTATTTAACAACAAAAATAAACAGTTGCCTCAAAATCATGAGCCTGACGTAGAGGATTTCATGGTATCTTTTAATTCTAGGATTCTCTTACAATTTTCCATGTCATAGCATCATTTAGACCACCAAATGCAGTAGTATATAGCACAGAGTATGACAAATGTGTCAGGTACATTTGAAAGCATTTCACATTATTTTCTTACCTGTGAAAAATTGAAACTTTTAACGCTCAGTAAACTTCCAGATAGAAGGTTGGTTGTTAGAGGTTTTCATTGAAGTATAACATAGATACAGAAAAGTGTACATATTATAAATGGACTCTGTGGTGGATTTTCTAAAACTGTGCAAAACTGTGTAACAAAGGCTCAGATCAAGAACAACTAACCAGAAGTTCACCTTGTGACCCTCCAGTCACTAACATTCCAAAACCCTAAATGGGAGTTACTTTCTCAACCCCTAACACCACAGATTAGTTTATATCCTTTGTGCTTGACATAAATTATGTCATGGATTAATTTATTATTATATTTCTAGGTTATTTTGTTTCATGTTATGTTTGTAAGATTCATCCATGTCTTTGCACATTAAAAGTACCTCATTAATTCTCACCACTGTATAATATTCTACTGAGGGGCTCTCTCACTATTTATTTTCCTAGGTATTGCTAATGGACTTCTGGTAATTTCTAGTTTTAGGCTATTACTGACAGTGACATTGTGAACATGCTTTCTTTGTATAAATATTCAGTTAACTCAGTATGTTTTATTGAAAAGACCATACCATTTCTTTTGTGGTTCCATAAAAATTTTTGAAATATCTGTTTTAGTTCTATGAAATAAGTAATTGGTATCTTGACAGGAATTGTATTGAGTCTACAGATTGCTTGGGGTAGTATGGACATTTTAATGATGTTAATTCTTCCTATGCTTGAATATGATATATGCTTCTGCTTATTTGTATCTTTTTTAAATTTTTTCTTCCATATCTTCTGATTTTCTGAGTACAGGTCTTTTACATTCTTGGTTAAATGTATTCCTAAACATTTTTGAAGCAATTTGTGAATATGATTGTCTTCTTAATTTCCTGTCTTATAGTTCATTACTGTCATATAAAAATGCAACTAATTTCTCAGAGCCCTGGCTGGTGTGTTTCAATGGACTGAGTGCCAGCCTGAAAACCAAGGGGTCACAGGCTCGATTCCAGTCAGGGCACATGACTGGGTTGCAGCCCAGGTCCCCAGTAGCAGGCACTCAAGGAGCAATCACACATTGATGTTTCTCTCCCTCCTTTCCCTCCTAAAAAATGAATAAACAAAATCTCTTTAAAATGCAACTAATTTCTAGATATTTATTTGGTATCCTGCTTACTTTACTGAATCCATTTATCATTCTAGTAGTTTCTTGGTGGAATCTTCAGGGTTCTCTATACACAGTATCAGTTATATGCAAATAATGACTCTTCTACTTCTTCCTTTCCAATTTGATGCCCTTTATTTCTTCTTCTTCTCTGACTGCTGCCACAGGACTTCCAGCACTATGTTGAATAAGAGGTGAAAGTGAACAACCCTCTATTGTTCTGATGTTAGGGGGAATGATTATAGTTATTGTCCATTGAGTATGATGCTGGCAATGAGTTTGCCAAATATGGCCTTCAGTATGTTTAGGTGTGTTCCCTCTATTCCCACTCTGCTGAGAGTTTTTGTCATAAATGGGTCCTGGATTTTATCAAATGATTTTTCTGCATCTATTGATAGGATCATGTGGTTTTTGTCCTTCATTTTACTTCTATAGTGTATCACATTTATTGATTTGTGCATATTGTACCCACCTAGTCCCCAAAATAAATCCCACTTGATCATGGTTTATAATCTTTTTAATGTAATGCTGGATTTGGTTTGCTAATATTTGGCTGAGGATTGTAGCAACTATATTCATCAGGGATATTGGCCTATACTTTTCTTTCTTTGTAGTGTCTTTAACTGGTTTTGGAATTAGGACAATGCTTGCCTCATAAAATGAGCTTCAGAGTCTTCCCTCCTCTTGAATTTTTTAGCATAGTTTGGGGAGAAATGTTAGTTCTTCTCAGTCTGTTTGATAAAATTCACTTTTAAAGCCATCCAGTCCAGGGCTTTATCTTGTTGGAACTTTTTTGACTACTGCTTCAATTTCACTAGGTGTGCTCTTTCTATTTATATTGTCTGATTCTTTCTGATTTAGTTTTGGAAGATCGTATGTTTCTAGAAATTTATCCATGCCATCCAGATTTTCCAATTTGTGGCTATATGGTTGTTCATAATATTTTCTTACAGCCTTTTGTATTTCTTTGGTGTCAATTGTTACTTCTCTTTCATTTCTGCTTTTATTTATTTGGGTATTCTCTCATTTTTTCTTCATGAGTCTGGTTAAAGATTTGTCAATCATGTTTATCTTTTCAAACAATCAGTTCTTGGAATAACTGATCTTTTTTATTGTTTATTTAGAATCTATTTCACTTATTTTTGCTCTGATCTTTACTATTTCCTTCCTTCTTACTTTGGGATTCTTTTGCTATTTTCAAGTTATTTTATGTGTAAAGTTAGATAATTTATTTGAGTTTTTTCTTGTTTCTTGGGATAGGGCTGTAATGATATGAATTTCCCTTTTAGGACTGTTTTGTCAGTGTTCTACAGGTTTTGGGTAGTTTTGGTCTCCTTTTCATTTGTTTCAAGGTATCTTTTGATTTCTTCCTTGATCTCATTATTGACCCATTCCTTGTTTAAGAACACATGTTATTTAGCCTCCACATTTTTGTGTACTTTTCAGTTTTTTTCTTGTGATTGATGTCTAGTTTATAGTCAGAGAAGATGCTTAATATGATTTAAATCTTAAATTTATTGAGAATTATGTTTGTGTCCTGATATGTAGTGTATCCTAGAAAATGTTCCATGTGCATTTGTTAAGAATGCATGTTCTGCTGCTATGGGCCAGAATGACCTGAAGATAATTAAATCCATTTGACCCAGTGTGTCTTTTAAATCTGACATCTCATTGTTGATTTTTGTATGGAAGATCTATCTATTGAAGTCAATGAAGTGTTAAGTCCTCCACTATGAATGTGTTTCTGTCAAAAGATCCCAAATAGCAACAGTGACCTTGAGAAATAACACATTTGGATGAGTCATTCTACCTAATAACAAGCTATACTATAATGCCATAGTAATCAAAATACCATGGTACTAGCATAAAAAAAGATACATAGATCAATGGAACAGATAGGGAACCCAGAAATAAACCCACAACTGTATAGTCAATTATATTTGACAGAGTAGGCAAAAGCATAAAATGGGCTAAAAATAGTTTATGCAATAATTGAGGTTGGAAAAATTAGACAGATATGTGCAGAAAAATGGAACTTGACCAATTTTTTACACTCTCACAAGAATAAATTCAAAATATATCAAAGACTTAAATGTTAGACCTGAAACCATAAAAATCCTAGAAGAAAACACAGGTAATAAAATATCTGGCATTGCCTATAGCAATATTTTTCTAATGTATCTCCTCTAGCAAGGGAAACAAAAGAAAAAATAAACAAATGGGACTACATCAAACTAAAAAGTTTTTGCACAACAGAGGAAATCATCAGGAAAATGAAAAGACAAACCATTGAATGGGAGAACATATTCACCAATATATCTGATAAGGGTTTAATATTCAAAATTTATAAAAAACTTTTAGAAGTCAATACTAAAAAATCAAACAATCCAATTTAAAAAAGTGAGCAAAAGACCCGAATAGACACTTCTCCAAAGAGGACATACAGATGGCCATTAGACACATGAAAAGATGCTCAACATCACTAATCATCAGAAACATGAAGATTAAAACCACAATAAGATGTCACTTCACAGCTGTCAGGATGGCTATCATCAATGAATCAATAAAACAAGTGCTGGAGAGGTTGTGAAACAGGGGAGCTCTTCTGAACTTCTGGTGGGAATGCAGACTGGTGCAGCCATGTGGAAAACAGTACGAGATAGATCAAAAAATTAAAAATAAACTTGGCTGATGTGGCTCAGTGGATTGAGTGCCAGCCTGCAAAGCAAAGAGTTGCTTTCTTGATTTTCAGTCATGGCATATGCCTGGGTTGCAGGCCAGGTCCCCAGTGGGTGGCATGCAAGAGAAAACCACACATTGATGTTTCTCTCCCTTTCTTTCTCCCTCTTTTCCCCTCTCTAAAAATAAATAAGTGAAATCTTTAAAACAATTAAAAGGAGAACTGCTTTATGATCCAGTGATTCCACTTCTGAGAATTTATCCAAAGAAACTCAAAACAGTAGTTCAAAAGAATATATGCATCCTTATGTTCACTACAGCATTATTTAAAATAGCCAAGATATGGAAGCAGCTTAAGTGTCATTAGTATGAGCGGATAAAAAAATGTGATACATCCGTATAATAGAATAGTATTTGACTATAAAAAAGAAGGCAATTTTACCCTTTTTAACATCATGAATGAACCTGGAGAACATTATGCCAAGTGAAATAAGCCATTCAGAGAAAGACAAATACCATATGATTTTACTCATATGTGGAATCTAATGAAAAAACTGAACTAAAAAGCAAAATAGAGACAGACTCATAGATACAGAGCAGACTGACAGCTCTGGTTGGGGAAGTGGAGGGAATCAAACAGAAGAGAGAAAGAACTCATGGACATGGGCAACAGTATGGTGAATGCGGGGGGAAGAGAGGTGAGTGGAGGCAGGAGAGGGTATAGGAGGTTAGATGGTAATTAAAAATACAATAAAAAATAAACTATAAGAAAGACCATCCCGTTTTATTACATTTCTATGAAGCATTTTAAGCAAATTCATTTTAGGTTTGAGTAGTTCAAGGTAGATTTTTACTAAAGATTTTTCTAGGGAGGGGATTCAATAATTGATTAAATGTTATAGGGATACTTTACTCAGCAAGAAATATTGAAAGAATTGGAAGAATCTAGGTGTCTAAAAAATTACAACTTCTGCTGTGTATTCAATTTGCATATAATGAGATATAGAAGTTTTATAATATTTCTATATCTAGATATTTAGATTTCTTCAGGAAAATTTAATGTATCAAACAATTAGCAATATTTTCATATAATTGGTCCTTTCTGAATAGGTGTATTGCAGACAATAGATAAGAATTATTTTCTCAAACTTATA
The DNA here is from genome assembly GCA_004027735.1 of Carollia perspicillata. NCBI lineage: Eukaryota > Metazoa > Chordata > Mammalia > Chiroptera > Phyllostomidae > Carollia > Carollia perspicillata. The sequence goes on from PVKM010000601.1 coordinate 12,956, forward strand.
TTCTTTTATAATGTTTCTACATTTGTTACCTATGTACATTATGAAAATGAATATATATCAATTAAAATTTTCTTCTTTTGGAATATCACTCTCAAGGAAGTAGCATGGACTTCAGATTTAAAATTTGGAAGAGATAACATATTTTCAGATGCTCAGTTTTCTATACTGTAAAAAGGAAAATAATAATAATGCCTACCCTACAATATTATTGTAATAGTCACATAAGATAAAGTTTGTAATACAACTCACCAAATAAGAGATACTTACTAAGAAAATAATCTTTTTGAAAGATACAATGTGGAGAAATGCAAATTTCTTTATATTTTCATTGTTCCTCAAGTACAGTTGTCTCCATTTCTCCCCCCATCAACTCCCCCTTGCTCCACCCACCCCCACTTCCCACCCTGGACTGTACTCCCCTTTGGTTTTTGCCATGTGTCCTTTAAACATGTTATCTGACAACCCTTCCCCTTTCTTCCACCATAATCCCTCTCCTTTTCCCCTATGGTCACTGTCAGTTTGTTCTTTATTTCAATGTCTCTGATTATATTTTGCTTGCTTGTTTGTTTTGTTGGGGAAATGCAAATTTCTTGAGCTTGATAGTCAAATTCATCAGATCCAAAAGTAGTTATGCATTTTAAATTTATTGTAGCTTTGGCTACGTTTTCATAAAGCACATTGTTCCTTCCCCTTCCAAAATATTTTTTTAAATGCTGAAAATGACACAACTTTAAATACTAACTAAAATTATCAAATTACCAGAGTCATTGGAATTAACTAAGAAAATCAATAAAAATTTTACTCATGTTTATATTATGAATGAAAATTAGAAAAATATTTCTCTACCCCCCACTCCTCCTCTTCCTAAGACTCAGATCAAGAGTTTGTACCAATCAAAAATCTAGATGCCTATCACTCAACTGCTTGGTTATGATTGTATTGTGTGTGTTGAGATGCATCACAATGTGTCACATCACATTCTACTATGTCTCATCACTTTGGATACTGTATGGTACCATATGATAGTATATTACTTTGTCTGAGGCAGCCAGAATAAAAATCTTGCCTGCACATGTCTTCATACACCATTTATTTTGGGTCCCACAAAACTCAACAGAACAAGCAGTGGGAAGACAAGGTAGAGATAGATAGGATCATTTAACAGACCTCATTTTGGGAAGTATGGTAAATTAAGCAAAATTCTGGAAGTATGGTAAATTAAGCAAAATTCTGGAGCAGTATTAGATAATTTGTTGTTTTTTTTTTCATTAAATTACATCAACATCACTGAACTAGGCAGTAAGTTTCCAAATCAGTCTATCAGAAACATGCTAGAAATTTTTTTCTAGAAACCAGATATTGGTATAACAGCTGTAAATTACAGTCCCTCTTCCAAATGCAAATAAAAAATGTCATGATTAAATACATGGGTATTGAGCAAGATGTGACAATCCAAAATCTCACTGTTGGGTATAAGTAGATTTATCCTTTTTAACGTAAGGGTAGCTGGAAAAAAATGTATACAGGGTACTTTAGTATTCATTGTTAATTTGTTCCAGTGAGTGGTGAGCAAGTGATGATTGATGAAGCACTTTCTCTTGCGGGTTGGTGTGACTCGCACAAGTTCTAGCAAGTGTGACAAATGGCAAGCAAGTGCCGAGTGCTGAAATATTTTTTCTCATCTAAATGCAATGAGTGTCAGGTTTGACAAGTTCTGAAGCCAACAAGAACTCAGGTACCAAAGTAATTCATCCTTTACCATAAGCAAAAAAAGATAGATACCATCTTTCATTTTTAAAAGAGATAAAATGCACCTCAAAATTATAATGAAATGTAGGGCTATAGTCTATGATATTATTTTAATGTAATCAACATGATGCAATTAAATATGGCCATAAGGAAAAAAAGAACAGGAAATCCTAGGAATAGATCAAGATGATACTAAATACTATTAAGATGAGATGTAAAAACAGAATAATATGTAACATGAAATACTATGAAATGAGATAGGAAATAGGATAATATACAAAGACAATTTTTCAAAGGCAGAATTAAATTATCCACTGGAGGCAATTGAAGAATATAAATATTACTGAATAAAATTGAAACAAGATACACTGAATATATTTGCAAAGTATTCTTAGAATGAACAAAAAAAGCGCAAAAAAGTTTCAAATAATCAGAAATACATTGATAGATACAGAAGACAGAGAAGGCAGATACAGTGTCTTAGATATTAGCAAATTAACACTAACTTTGTTAGGTGCAGTATTGATATTGTTATATCAGAAAATGTCATAATTCTCATAAACTATCTCAAAATATTTATGGGCAAAATAGTGTAATGTCTACAATTTCCAACTGATTGAGCTTATGTATGCACACACACATGCACATATATCTAATTATCTATTGATTAATATATCTATTGATTGATACACGTAATTCATTTCTCTCTACATATATAGACAAATGTGTATATATATATATACATATATACATATATGCATCTGTGTGTATACATATATATACACAAACATAGAGAAAGAAGGTTGTGTTATTGTAGGGCCATTGTTTTAAATGTTTGTTACTTGGTAAATGTTGTTAAAATTTTAAAATGTCTGTTTTCCAAATTAACAGAAGATTAAAAGCAAAGAAAACACAGCCAAAAACAGAGAGAATAGATAGAAAATGAATGCATTAAAAAAATAAAGGTACAAGTCAAGATTACATAATTAGGACAAAGCATAATGATGCATGTCTAGTGGAGAGAAGGAAGAGATTAAGATGACAGTCCATGTAGTAGTATCTTCAGATTCACAGAAGAGCAATACATAGCTCAGAGCAGAGGAAGTAAAATGAAAGAACATCACTGTCTTCACTGGACGTGTAAACTGACTTTCTGAGACACGCTATGCAAACTCTACTTCTTTACTTCTTCATATCTATATATTTCTCTATCCCTTTGAAATGTAATTTCATCAGAGCCTAGAAACTCTATCTTCTTTTATGTATACCAGCTCTCTAAAAGTTATTTCTTTTAGCTAGTCATTTATCTTCTGGTTCTCATACCAGATTTTGTTCTTCTCATGCCCTGAATATCTGCAAAGAGCAAGCATCAACTTCAAAGGAAGGAGTCTCTAAGAAAAGGAGAGGCAGTTCTCTGAAACTAAGCGTGTTGATTGCTAGTGATCATTTTAAGCAAATCTGCTTCCCAGTTTTCTCTGTTTATGTGTCTTTTTTAAAATTGTATCTCAAATCTCAATAAAAGCAACACAAAACAACCTCTAAATAAAGACAAAACATTCATATATGAATTTTTATATTGCTTAAAGGATAGCAGTCAACCTTCTAAAAATGTCTGATATGTTCCCTGCTCAAAATTACTTTCTATGCATAGCAAACTTTAATCTCTGAATCAAATTTGACCTGTAATTTTTGTTTGAAACCCCATATTTATGATTATTCACATCTTGCCATTACTGTATCAATAACATAGAATTTACCAAAAGCACATCATTAAGATAAAAGATTGTTTTATTTTAGTTTCATATGTTAAATTATTATTGAAAGTATTACTTATACACTTAAAATATTTTACAATTAAATGTTGGACCTCGTAGTAACATAAACCATAACTCTGGTTCAAAACTTAAAAAATATATTTTTCTAACAAAAAAACTTTAAAATAAGTTTATGATTTATATAATTTCTAAATTGCTATTGAAGATTGAAATTTACATCATATTCTAAAGTCCTAAAGCCAAAAGTACTATATTTTCAAAAACTAAAATGAAATTTCAATAAAACATAAAAGCAAATATCTCTCCCAAAATGATATATAAATAGTGGAAACACTGAAATTGTGAATGTTTAAAATTCTAAAGTTATATATCATAAATTGGTTCTATTATGTGTATATGAAAACTCCTTTTGACTTAATAATTGTTATTTTTCCATAATGCATCAGCATAGTTTGGCCATATTAGAAAACCAACTCAGTGAACACTTTTATATTAATAATTCATATAGCATATGGTAAAAAATCTCTCCAAAATATAGTCCGCTGTATATTTGTGCCACTGTTATTCCAAGTTAAAATTTTTATTATAATACAGCAAATGTTTTCATTTAAAATTAAATGTTAAATCTGTTGTCATAATGGTAACAACATCATAGTTTTAATTTATTATCTTCAGAAGTAGTATTGGCTTTTTATAAGATCTGCTTCAAGATTCTTGTTTCACAACACTTTCCTAGCATATTATTTTTGTATGGCATTCATTTTTGATGCATTTATTTACCCTGCCTATTTTAATTAAATCATCATTGCACTCTGATTTTTTGCTAATTTTGGATGATGGATCTATCATTGTTTGTTTATAAAAGCTGATTGGAAACAAGGCATTCATTATGTCATGCCTGATAATCCATTCACTTAATTATCACAGGGCAGTTGCTGCAGTTGCACCTTTGTTATAAAGTATTTATAAATACTGTGATCTCTCATGATCAATTTTCATCAGCAGCACAGCCTTTATACATGTAGTCACCAAATTCTTGTCCTTTGTGCTATTTTACAAAACCCTCTCCCAATATACAGAAAATTATGTTTTCAAGAAAACTCGTATCTCAGTCATTCTTTAATAAATCTTTGTTCCACAGATATGCTATTTGGGTAAATGAACAAATAAACATCTATTCCCAAAGTATATGAATTGTCCACATTTGTTGACTTTTTGAAACCTAGTTATTTTGGAAATCTTCTCAATTCTTTACGTCACTGCAAATTCAATGTATAGAAAAATGTTCTATACACTGTTCATGAGCATTTAAAAGAGGAAAAATGTTAACTTTCAAAATAGATCTTTGAATTGACTGCCATTCCAGAGTATGGGCTGGGTGAGTGAAAGAAATAATCAAGCTGTGATTTTCTTAGTTCTCTTTTGCAATTAAAACATTAAAATTGATATTGATTCTTTTGAAGGAAAATAGTCAAAATATGGAGAGTTTATATAAGATATGGTAAAGTAATAACTTGTCTTTGACTTTTAATCATGTGTATATATCAAAGTTGGGTCTGGGAAACACATCTAAAGATTTCCTAAATAACCATCATCACAAGAACTCAGAGTCCTTCATAGCATTAAATGGTTTGTATTCTGAGCTACCAGCATAGCACTTGAGTTTCCACATTTACATAGCCAGTTCATTCAACTCACATTCATTAGAAATTGGAAAGGTATCTGACTCAGCCCAAATATATTATTTTATTTGAGAATGGGTTATCTACAAACTCTACATTGCCAAAGAAATATGAAATGGCAATTTTAAGTTATCAATCTGTGATTATTATAATCAGAATCACCAAAATTATTATCTGAAATATTTATAGAATATTACTTTGTGTAAGAACTTGTGATATATTATTATATAATATATAATATAATGTAATATAATAATATAATATATTATAATATATTAATATAATATAATAATACATATTATATAGTATTATATAAGATATTATTATATTATTATATTAATATATAATATAATATATTATTATATAACATATAATAATATATAATATATAATATATATCTTGTGTAAGAACTAGTGATATATATTATTATATGACACATATATTATTATATGTGTTATATAATAATATATATCACTGATGATTTAACTTACTGATGATTGTAAATTACCTAATAAATTACTCCAACTTATTAGAATAACCAGGACCACCACCATAGAAAGGATCTTCAGAAAAAAAAATTAGTTCTTTTCTATATTTTAGAAACTGCTAAAATTATAACTCCTGTTTTTGGCCTAGGCTCTATATAAATTTATAATTTTAAAAAACAATGTGAAAAATTCCATAAGATTCTCATTACCTAACTGTAAATGCTAATATTTTGTAACATTTTCTTGAGGTCATTATTTTAAGAAATAAATAAAACTTTATAGTTTAAGACCCACTCTTCTATCCTTTGATTCTCCTCACACAAAATCATGTATCTGTAATATGTAAGATTTTAATGTATATTTTGATAATTTTTACCAAATGCACATTTCTCTACAGACGATGTAAAATAATTGTATTTTACATTTCTAGTTTAATATTAATACTTTCAGTATATGATAATTTTCCACAATGGTGATGTGGATCTAGTTCATTCTTTTGCATGCTATATATATTATTCCACTTTATAAGTAAACAAACCAAATTTTTGAATAGTCATCTCCTTTTGGAGAGACAGAGAGGTTTTTACTTTTGTTAATCCTCACCCAAGGATATGTTTGTTGATATTTAGAGAGAGAGGAAGGGAGAGAAAGAGAGAGAAACTTTGATCAGTTGCTTCCCATATGCACTTCAACAGGGTATGGAACCCACAACCTAAGAATGTGTGATGTTTGGAGATCAAACCTGCAACTTTGTTTTCATAGTTTTGCCATTAGAAAACTATTATGTCAATTCCATTCTTTCACATATTTGGAAGAGACCCTATTTGGAGAGAGCAGGAAGTGGATTTTTAAAATTTTAAGCTGTAAGCATATTAAAATCACTGTCACCACATTTATTTACTGACACTCTCTCAATACCCATTTCCTCACATCATTGTCAAATGTGGTATTACTAAACTTTTTCCGATTTTGTAGGTATGAAATGATGTATAATATTTATTTTATGTTGCATTATACTGACAATTAGTATGGCTAGACATTTTAGTGTTTATTGACCTTTGTGTTTTCTTTCCTGTGAATTGTACTTTCATATTCATTGTACATTTTTCCATTGGGTCATCATTTCTGTAGTAATTTGTAGGTATGCTTTATGTATTCTCTGCAGCAATCTTATCATTTTATATGAAGTGAAAATATTTTCTCCCCATCTGTAACAACTTCACATTGTGATATCTTTTGTATTATAAATTTTCTCTCACATATTATTTTGTGATCTAGTAAAAGAAATGGAACTACATATTTATTGTTTTTCTCCTAATGGTTTAAGGATTGTTCAGATTTTTTTTCAAAGTTTGTATTGCCATCTTTGTCACACACTAAGTTCCTACAGATATGTCAGTCTTCCTCTAGGCGTTTTATTCTGTTGTTTTGGCTTATTTATATCTGCTTAGACCAATATATCACTGTCTTAATTTGTCTTTATAACTGTAGATCACCAGTCCCATCTCACTCATATTCTTCAATATTATTCACATTGTTCAGTTAAGTCAAGCTTCATGGTAAATCATATATGAACGTGGCATACCTCACAATTTAAGCAAGTCTAATTTTATTCCATTTAATGTTTTAAATCTTTCTCCATACAGTTTTGTTAGATTTTTTTCTCTGTAATTGAGAGTTTTAATTGCTATCATCTGAGTCATCTTTAACTACATATATGTTTTAGCTATTTTTTGTTTCCAGGAACACCACTGCTTTAGAATGGTACTTTTATATTGAGCAAACTTGCTATGTTTTTTATTAGTTTGGATATTTTGTAGATTCCATGAAATATTTCTATGTAGGCAATCACATTATCAATGACATGATACTGAATATAGAAAACCCTTAAGACTCCACCAAGAAAAAAAGAAAAAAATACTAGAAATTTGTGTGGGGAGGGCTGGCAGTGACAACATATCAGACACTCCAGTAACATGGTTTACACAGGTTTCTCTGCCCTGGCGATAACCTAAGACTTTGCCCCATCTAACCTATAGGTTCACTTTCTACAACAGGACATGTTACTAAGAAAGGAAGTCAAAGCAGCTCTACCTAATACACAGAAACAAACACTGGGATGCTGCCAAATTCAGGAAACAAAGAAATATGGCCCAAATGAAAGAACAGAACAAAACTCCAGAAAAATGACTGAACAAAATGGAGATAAGCAATCTATCAGATGCAGAAATGGAGATAAGCAATGTATCAGATGACCAGTTCAAAACACTGGTCATTAGGATGGTCAAGGAACTCTCTGGATACTTCAATGGCATAAAAAAAACACAGGCAGAAATGTAGGTTACAGTAAGTAAAAAAAAAGAAAAAATGTACAGGGAAACAACAGTACAGTAGATGAAGCTGAGAATCAAATGAATGATTTGGAACATAAGGAAGAAAAATAATTAAATCCAAGAAGAAAAAGAGTCCAAAAAAACAAGGATAGGCAAAGGAGCCTCTGGGACAATTTCAAATGTACCAACATTCAAATCATAGGGTGCCAGAATGAAACAAGGAAGAGCAAGAAATTGAAAGTTTTTTTGAAAAATATAGCAAAAGAAAATTTCCCTGATTTGGTAAAGGAAATAGACCTACAAGTCCAGTAAGCACAGAGAGTCTCAAACAAGATGGACATAAAGAGGACCATACTAAGACACATCATAACCAAAATGCCAAAAGTTAAAGATAAAGAATCTTAAAAGCAGCAAGAGAAAAGCAGGTGGTCACATACAAAGGCGTTCCCATAAGACTTTCAGTGGATTTCTCAAAAGAAGCTTTTTAGGCAAGAAGGGACTGACAAAAAGTATTCAAAATTATGAAAAGCAAGGAACTACAGCCTAGATTACTCTATCCAGCAAAGGTATCATTTAGAATTGAAGGTCAGATAAAGTGCTTCCTAAACAAGGTAAAGCTAAAGGAGTTCATCATCACCAAGCCATTATTACATGAATGTAAAAGGGATTTATTTAAGAAAAAGAAGATCAAAACTATGAATATTAAAATAGCAATAAATTCACAACTATCAACAATCAAATCTAAAAAACAATATGCAAACAAGCAGAACAGGAACAGAATCAGAGATATGGAGATCATTTGGAGGGTTATTAGTTGGAAGTGGAAAGAAGGACAATAGGGGAAAGTGCAGGGATTAAGAAGTATAAGTTGGTAGGTATGAAATAGGCAGGAGGATGTTAAGAACAGTATAGAAAATTTGGTAGCCAAGGAATTTATATGCATAACTCATGGACATGAACTAAGGAGGAAGATTGCCTGAGGGAATAGGGGGTCCCAGGTGGGAGTAGGCAAAGGGGGAAATATTGGGACAACTATAATAGCATGATCAATACACAATATTAAAAAAAAAACTATTATAACTGGTGAATGGATTCAGTAGAGTAGCAGAATGCAAAATTAATGTTCATAAACTGATGTCATTTTATACACTAATAATGAACTATCAGAAAGAGAAACTAAGAAAACAAATACATTTAGAATCACAAAAAATAATAATAAAGTAACTAGAAATAAATTTAACCAAGAACATAAAAGACCTACATTTGGAAAATTATAAGATGCTGAAAGAAAAAAATTGAAGAAGACACAAATAAGTGGAAGCATATACGTGTTCATGGATAGGAAGAATTAGCATCATTAAAATGTCCATACTACACAAAGAAATCCATAGATTCAGTGTAATCCATAATAAAATACCAATGGAATATCTCACAGATTTATAACAAGTATTCCAAAAATTTATATGGAACCACAAAAGACCCCAAATGACCTCAGCAATATCAAGAAAGAAGAATAAAGTTGGAAGAATCACACTACCTGATATCAAAATATACTATGAGGACATAGTAATCAAAACAGCATGGTACTGAGATAAAAACAGACATATAGAATAATGTACAGACTAGAGAGCCCATAAATAAACCCATTACTCTTTGGTCAATTAACATTTGACAAAAGAGGCAAGAACATGCAGTAGGGTAAAGACAGTATATTCAATAAAAGGTATTGCAAAAACTGGACAGGTCATGTAAATAAATAAATCTAGACCATCTCCTTACACCATATAGGAGAATAAACTCAAAATGGCTTAATAACTTGAATGTTAGAATCAAAACCATAAAAAGTCCAAGAAGAAAACATAGGCAGTAAAATCTCAGACTTACATAAAAGCAATATCTTTTCTGACATATTTCTCTGGCAAGGAAAACAAAAGATAAAATAAACAAATGGGACTACATCAAACTAAAAAGCTTTTACACACAAAACAAACCATCAACAAAATGACAAGACAACTTTTGATTGGAAGAACATTTTCTCAAATTATACATCTGATAAAAATTTGATATCCAGAATTTATGAAGAATTTGCACAATCTCACACCAAGAAAATAAACAACCCAATTAAAAATGTGCAAAAGACCTGAATATACACTTCTCCAAAAAGGACATACTGATGGCCAATAGATATGAAAAGATACTCAATGTCACCAATCATCAGAAAAATGAAAATTAAAGCCATGAGGTATTACCTCACACCTATCAGAATGGCTATCATAATTCAAAATCAACCAACGTTTTGGTAAGGATGTAGAAAAAAGGGAACCCTCATGCACTATTAGTTGCAATGCATATTGGTGCATCCATTGTGAAAAATAGTATGGAGTCTCCACAAAATGTTAAAAATGGAACTGCCTTATGACCCAGTGATTCTACTTCTCTGAATGTATACAAAGAAACCCAAAACACTGGAAGCAGTCCAAATGCCCATCAGTAGATGAGTGGATAAAAAGGATTGGTACATTTACCCAATAGAATACTACTCAGCCTTAAAAAACCAAGGCAGTCTTACTTTTTGTGATAGCATTGATGGACCTCGAGAGTATTATGCTAACTGAAATAAGTCAGTCAGAGAAAGACATGTACCATATGACTTCACTTATATGTGCAATCTAATGAACAAAATAAACTAACAAAGTGGAGACAGACTTGTGGATACAGACAACAGACTGACAGCTGCCAGAAGGGAGAATGTTGTGGGGGTTGGATAAAAAAGGTGAAGGCATTAAGCAAAACACACAGAGACAGAAAATAATATAGTGATTGCCAGAGGGAAAAGGGGTTGGAAGAGGTAGAAGTGGGCAAAAGGGGGTGTAAATGGTGAGAGAAAGAGACTTGGCTTTCAGTGGTGAGCTAACGACACAGTATACAGATGATGTGTTATAGAGTTGTACACTTGAATCTTGTATTATTTATTAACCAACTGTCACCCCAATAAAGTCAATAAAAATCAATTAAACTAAAAGCTGGTTCTCTCAGAAAATCAATAAAATTAAGAAAAATCTGCTATGCTGGTCAGTAGAGAGAAAAAGCACATAAATTACCAATATCAGGAATAAAAAAGGTGATACGAATACTGAGTCTATAGACATTTAAATGATAACCAGAAAATACTGTAAAGAACTTTGTGACAGTTAATTGGACAATGTAGATAAAATTGACAAAATTCCATAAAAGATAGAAATAATCAAAGCTCAATGAAGAAGAAATAGATATTCTAACTAGTGCTGTATCTACTTAGGATAGCACATTTGTGAGTTCTGGTCAAGATGAAAGAGTGGGTAAATGCTATACCTGCCTTCTCCCATGACCATGCCAACATCACAGTTAACCAACCAGAACAACCATCATTGAGAACTGCCTGAAGTCTAGCTAAACAGAAGTCTTATAACTAAGAATATACAGAATAAGCTAAGTCAAAACTGGTAGGAGAAGCAGAGACTCAAAATGGGCCACCCCACGCTTACATGTGACAAGTAAGAATTGGAAGGGATATGTGGCCTGATGAGGTTCTCTGCTAAGCAGCAAGGATTCCTGGCCCCAAACCATACTCACCAGCCCAGATTTCCAGTGCAAGGAGAGAATTCCCCATAACTCTGGTTGTGAATACCAGCAGGGATTCTGGCTGAGGGGGACAGGACTATTGGAGTCCCAGGAATTCCTCTTAAAGGGTCTATGGGCAGACTTTGTTGATGGACTCACTTGCTCAGAGTCCCAGCACTGGAACAACAGCAGCTTGAAAGGCACCAGAAGCATAAGGGAAGGAACTAAATTGTCAGGCTTCAAGGGTGAGGGCTAGAGAGGCAGCTTCTCACAGAAGTGCTAATAGAGGCTATTGTTTCTTTGCTGATCCCTCACCTCACAAAGCCTGCTTGCAAGTGCCACATCTTGAGTCTCCATCAACTGGCTAACAATGCTCATCCTACTCTGGTGATTCCCTGAGACTCCACCCCACTTAACTTGAAAGCTCATCCAAGCCACTTCCAGTGGCTCTTCTGTACCTACAGCCTATCTTGTCTAATGCTAAAAACTTTCCTAATAACTCTCAAAGGTTCACAAACTCAAATAAACAGCATGTGCACTCAGCATGGCCCATGTCTCTTACTAATCAGCCATAAAGCTGGCACTAGATGTAGCCAATCTCAGTTCTCAGTTTAGTCTCTCCTAGGTACACCTAAGCCCAGAAAAAGTGGCAACCATCTGCAGATTACTTTGTACCTAATACCACGTGACCTCAGGCAGAGGAACCCTGCAAGATGACCCCCAAAACAACATACCCAGTGGCCAGCTTCAGACCACACAGAGCATTGCCCAACCACCACCACAAATGACATATTCAAAGGGCAGATTTGGCACTAATCTGAGCCCCACTAAAACAAATTCTGCTCTATAAGGTCAAATCCTGCACAACAGCTGCTCAACTGTAGTCATAGTTCTCACAATCAATCAGCCTGAGTGTCAGTTCTGCCACAGAGCAATCAAGTCTCAACTCCAACAGGAAGTTACACACAACTTACACAAAAGACACAACTGGAGCACTTGGCTCAGATGACCAGAGAGACTGCACCATTAGGCCCCACAAGACACCTACTACATAAGGTCACTCTACCAAAATCAGGGGACTTAGCATCCTTACATAGCGCGCACGCACACACACACACACACACACACACAGAAACACCAGGAGGCATCCAATGAGAAAACAAAGAAACATGTCCCAAATGAAAAAGAGAGCAAAACTTTATTAAAAAAAAACAAAACAAAACAAAATGGAGGCAAGCAATCTACCAGATGCAGAGTTCAAAACACCAGTTATAAAGATGCTCAATGATCTTAGTGAAAACTTCAACAAAAAGATAAAAAACATAAAAATAGACATAAAAATATGAAAAAGAACCACTCAATGTAAAATGTACAATAATTGAAATAAAGAATAACATTAGAGGGAATAAACAGTACATTAAATGAAGCCAAGGGTTGAATCAGTGATTTGGAAGAAAACAGAAAACACTTAATTAGAACAGCAATAAGAAAAAGAAACCCAAACAAATTAGAATACTTTAAGGGGCCTCTAGGACAAGATCAAGCTTACCAAAGTTTACATCATTGAAGAACCAGAAGAAGAGAGAGAGCAAGAAACTAAAAACCCATTTGAAAAACAATGAAAAAAACTTCCTTAACCTCATAAAGGAAATATAGATACATGTCCAGAAAGCACAGAGCCCCAAACAAGATGACCCCAAAGGGGACCACACCGAGACACATCATAATTTAAATGTCAAATGTTAAAAACAAAGTGAGAATATTAAAAGCAGCAAAATAAAAGCAGTTATTTACCTACAAGTGTCCTCCTCTAAGACTGTTAGCTGATTTGTCAACAAAAATTTTGTAGGGCAGAAGGGATGGTACAAAATATTCAAAATTATAAAAAGCAGGGATCTTATACCAAGATTACTTTCCCCAGTAAAGCTATCAATTATAATCAAAGGACAGATAAGTGCTCCCCAGATAAGAAAAGGCTAAAGGAGTTCATCACCACCAAATAAATATTATAAGAAATGTTAAAGGAATGTAAGAAGAAGAGGAAAAAATAATAAAAAATAAAAATAATAAAATGGCAACAACTACATATCTATGAACAATTACATTAAATGTGAATGGATTAAATGCCCCAGTCAAAGACAGGGTGGCTGAACAGATAAGAAAACAAATCCGTACATATGCTAACTACAAGACACTCACTTCAGATCAAAAAGTCACACACACACTGAAAGTAAAAGGATAGAAAATGATATTTCATGAAAATAGAAACAGACAAACAAACAAAAAGAGTAGCAATACTGGTACCAGACAAATTAGACTTTAAAAGAGGGGTGTCCAAACTTTTTATGTCTCTGGGCCACACTGGAAGAAGAGTTGTCTTGGACCACACATTAAATACATTCTGACATGTAAGCACAAAAATTCCTTATAATGTTTTAAGTAAATTTATGATTTTATGTTGGGCCACATTCATAGACACCCTGGGCTTCCTGTGGCCTATGGGCCATGGGTTAGACACCTCTGCTTTGCAATTCTACTTTGGGGTATTTATCTGAAGAAACCCAAAACACTAATTTGAAGACTACTATGTATCCTTATGTTCACTGCAGCATTATTTATAATAGCCAAGATATGGAAGCAAACTATGTGGCCATTAACAGATGAATGGATAAAGAAGTGATGCATATATACAATGAAATATGACACAAACATAAAGCATGAATCTTTTCATCTGCAACAACAAGGATGACATAGAAAGTATTATGTTGAGTGAAATAAGTCAAACAGGGAAAGACAAATGCCATATGAGTTCACTTACATGTGGAATCTAAAAAACAAAACAAACTCAGATACAGAGTACATTCTGATAGCTGTGAGTTGGGAGGGGGTTACAGGGGTGGGTGAAAAGGTGAATGGATTAAGGAGTACAAATTCATTGTTACAAAATAGTTATGGAGATATAAAGTACAGCATAAAGAATAAAGTCAATCTTACTATAATACTATGTATGGTGTCAGGTGAGTTATAGATTTATTGGTGTGATCACCTTGTAAGATATATAAATGTCTAATAACCATGTTGTACACCTGAAACTAATCGTATATTGTATGTCAAGTATAACTGGAAAATTTTAAAAAATTATTATATTTTTAAACAGATAGCTTCTTTGTCATTAAAAACTTCCCCAAGAAGTTAACTCCAGGCCAATTCCCCTCACAGACATAGATACAAAAAGAGCTTAACAAAAATTTTAGCACATTGGTTTTTAACATATAAAAGTATTTACATCACAAGCAAGTAGAATTTATTCCAGAAACACAAAATTATTTGAACATTCAAAAAGTACTATTCATTTTTAAAAAGGATGAAACCATAATTGAGTGAAGAAAGGATAATATTTTCAACAAATTGTATTGGAAATATTGAATATCCATATAAAATTTATTTGATCCATACCTTGTACCATATCCAAAAATTAATGAAAAATAAATCATAGACCAGAGTACAAAACCTAAAATTATAAAAACTAAATCATAAAAAAACATAAGATAATAACTTCGTAATCCTAGGCTAGGCAAATACTTCCTAGTATAAAACCAAAAGCTTAATACATAAAAGAAATATGCTGATAAATTAGACTTCATCAAAAGTTAAGGAATTTTGTACTTTGAAAGACAGTATTTGGAGAATTAACAGTCATTCTGGTAAATTAAAAATCACCTATCTGATAAAGGACTTGTATCCAGAATATACAAAGAATTCTCAAAACTCAATAACAAGAAATCAATTCAATTTTAAAAATGGGAAAAATATTTATACAACTACTTCACTAATTTTTGTTATATAAGAACAATGAAAGCATGCTCAACATCATTAGTCATTAGGGAAATGCAAATTAAAATCTTAATGTGATACTTCTACAGGGCTGTTAGAATGTCAAAGATTTAAAATCTCACCATGGCAAGAGTCAGCTAGAATGTAGAAGAATCAGAACTCTCATACACTGCTGATGTTTATGGTAAATGGTAAATGGTACAACCACTGGGAAAAGAGTTTGGTAATTTCTTAAAACATTAAACTCACAACTACTATGTGATCCAGTCATTCCATTCCTAGGCATTGAATAAAGAAAAGTGAAAATATATGTTCACACAAAGAGTTATAAATATTCAAATCTACTTTCTTTATAATAGCAAATAACAAATAAACAAACAAATAGAAAAAAGACATAACCCAAATGTCCATCAATAGAAGAATGAAAAGGAAAAAGGACTCACGGACATGACAACAGTGTGGTGACTGTTGAGGGCAGGGGGTATAAAGGGACTAAATGGTAATGAAAAACTACAATAGAGATTAAATTAAAAATCAAATAAGAGAAATGAATAGGTGGGGCACAGAAGATTTTCAGGGCAGCGAAGCTGTTCTGTATGATACTATAATGGTGGATACATGTCATTACACATTTGTCCAAACCTGTGAAATGGACAAAACCAAGAATGAACCTAATGTAGGCTCTGGATTTAGGTGACAATGATGTGTCAGTGTAGGTTCTTCTATTGTAACAAATGTACTCTGATGGGGTGTTGATGATGGAGGACTTGTGCCAGGGTAGATGGGGGAGCAAGGGGTATGAATATTGCAAATCCCTGTACCTTCCCCTCAATTTTGCTGTGAACCTAAAACTGCTCTAAAACCATAAAGCCTATTTGAGAAAAACTCAAATAAAAATTAGAATGTCCCTCCAAAAATGAAAGAATGAATAAACAAACTGTGGGTGAATGGAAAACTCAGCAATATAACAGAAGGAACTAATGATCCTAATTATACACATAACAAATATGAATGAATCCCAAAATATTTATGCTCAATGGGAGGATAAAAAGACAAAAAAGAGTACATATTGTATGATTTCATTTATCTACATAATTCTAAAAAATACAATTCAATCTAGAGTGACAATGATGATATCAGTGACTGCTGATGGTGGGAGGGGTTTAGAAGTAGAATGGATGGATTACAAAGGGCTACAAGGAAAGTTTTGAGGGTAATGGCTACATTCAGTACTTTGATGACTGTCACATGGGTGTATACCTATGTCAACATTTTTCAAGTGATACACTTTTTATATTAATTACTATATGCTAAATATACTTTAACAAAACTATTAAAAATGTCACTGGGCACTAATTTATCTTAAAATAATTGCATTAATCTAGCTAGTCTAAAAGCAGAGGCTATTTAATAAAAGATTTCAAAAATCTAATAAATTTATTGAACACATATTACTGAATATTACTAAGTGCCAGATATTAATTAGTGAATATAAACAGGTGGAAATCCTCACCCTCAGGTCACCTACAATCTGCTGGCAGAGGTTAAATGCAGACACAATGTGTTGTAGAACCCATGTGTTCAGTTCTACAGAAGAAGAATGCAGGCACAAAGAGACGAGGGTGTGGAGGGAACACTGAGCCAGCCAGACGAGATTTCTATGAAGATGAGCTTCTTGGGCATTCTGATCTTGGAGGATCAGGATGAATTTGCCAGAAAGATGGAAAACAAGTATAAACAAGGCACAGAATAATAAACAAGTTTGCTGCAGTGAGAGAGAGAAAGAGGCCAAGAAGAGGGAGAAATTAGAGGCCTGATCAGAAAAGCATCTGTATTCTGGGCTAAGAAACTCAATTTTTATCCATCTGGCTATAAGTAAGGATTTAAAGATTTTAAAAGGAAGAGAATAACATCAAATTTTTATTTTTAGAAAAATGACTTTGAAAGCAGTGTGAAGAGTAGTTAGGTGGAAAATAAGACTAGATGCAATAGGATCAGCTGAAAAATATTTCTGTAGTCTGAGCCAGAAATGGTGAATGCTTAAGCCAAGATGAGAGCACAGAGAAGAAAGTTTGGATGCCATCAACATTTTGGACCTAGAGTCTATTCATAATCAACACTGTTAGCAAAAGAAATGAAGGATGATTTGCTACAACCAGGTACTTGATTTGAACAATCAGGTAAATGGTTGTTCCATTCATTTCTTTTTTTTAACTTTATTTTTATTGTTTACATTATTACAGATGTCTCCATTTCCCCCCACCTTTCTCCCCTCTACCAGCTCTCAGTACCTTCCCTCAGACCATTACCACATTGTTTTGTGTCAATGGGTTATGCATATATGTTCTTTGGCTAATCCCTTCACCTTCTTTCATTAGTGAAAGATAAATAGCAGGTTCAGAGACACAGGAAATAAGTTCAGTTTTGGAAATGTTGAATTTGATGTGCCTGTGGGATATCATATACTAAACATATTTCAGTAAGGAACATTCTATATATATCTTAGAGCTCCCAAAACTCAGTGAAACTTTTATGTGCCATGTTAGTAATTTTACTTACACTCCTATGGATGGTATTTGTGTTCTAGCAAAAGAAATAACAGTTACCACTTACTGTGTACTTCTTTATGCTAGTTCTTGAGCTAAACACTTCACATACATCATGGTATGTAATCCTTACAGCAAATTCATGTTAATATATTAAACTTGTGCTACTTATGAGGAAAGTGAGACTTAGAGAGGTTATATAAGTTGCCCAGAAACACTTTGTGATGCAGTTGGATTTCAATAAGCCATGCTCTTAATGACTACACAATTCTAGAGCACTCTATTTTAACAGTGTTCCTAGAAAGGTAGACTACAGTTGTGTCCAAAACTCACTCCATAGATAGCCTCCAGTGGGCTATGAGCAAAATGATACTGAGAAAAATCCTCTTGTATTAAGAATATACAGGGAAATAAAGTGAGTAGCAATCATAAAATGAATCCATTATCTGAATCTAAGTCACTAGGAAGAAATTGCATTTCTGCAAATTCTCTCAATTAGCCCTATTATCTAATTTATATTCTCAGATATAAATATTTTGCCTGACTGATTTCACATCTAAGTCCAACCTTCTTTTCCTGTGCTGAATTGTGGACTCATGGAAGTAATGACTCAGCAAGACAGTACTTTTACAAGAGAATTGTTACATGAGCACTAGCCCTGGGTCTGTCTCTTACTGGCTATATCATCTAAGGCAAGTCCTTTAATCTCTCCGAGCATCAGTGTCCTCAAAATTTAATGGAAATAATATATCCAAGCTACCTACTTCAACAGAAACTACTTATAAACTCTATATTAAAATACATTCAAAACTGTGAAGCAGTATAGAATTGTAAGAAAGCACCATAAACTTTTGTTTTTTCTTCTATACTGTCTTGATGGCTTTCTACGAATAATTTTCAAGGACAGACACATGACTCAAAATTATCTGGTACAATTTATTCCCTAAATTTTGCTTTTCTTTGAAAGGACTTGATAAATTGCCTGTACTCTACAAAACAAAGAAAATACTGTTTCTTTTATCTACTAAATTGCATAGCTTCCATCTTTCAAAGTATGGCTCAAAATCCAGTCAGTCTGTCTTCTAAGTAAAGACTCTTGCATAAAAATGAATTTGATACATTGCCCCATAAAACACAAATGCTGGTATATTTTTCTATATACTTTATTATGCTTTTGGGTAATAAAATGTAATGTTAAGATCTTCAATTAGAGACTTGGTCCAAATAACAGCTCCATTTATTAGTGATATATTTTGGTTAAGTGACATCAGTTTTTTCTAACACTTTTTTATTGTTGTTCAAGTACAGTTTTCTGCCTTTGTCCCCCACCCCCCACCACCACCCAAACCCTCGCACCTCCCTCTCCTGTTTCCACTCTCCTTGTTATTGTCCATGAAATGACATCACTTCTGAACCTCCATTTCCTTGTTTGTAAAAATGGAGCTAATATTAACACTTGACTCAAAGATTAAATAAGACACTTGACTCAAAGATTAAATAAGACATATAATATAAAACAACCACTACAGAGCCTGTCATAAATAAAAGTTCAATAAATATCAGTCAGATGTTTTATTCATCATTATTGGTATGCACTTCACATGCACACAGCAGTGTCAGCACAACTCTATGCTTCTATTTGTATTCTTTAATCTCCCTTTGATTTTCTTCCTTCTCAAACATTCCTTATATTATATAACCCCATGTCACCTCTTAACGATAACGTCTTCTTGTTATGTGTACATTCCTGTTAATAAATTAGTGTTGAACTTCAAAAATGGAAGCACTTTATAATCAATTTAAACTGTTTTTAAATGGATCTCACTATAAAGTACCATTGTGCATGTCTATATCATGCCTACTTAGCTTTCCCAATAGTTCTGAGACACCTGGAAATGATTTCTTAGCCTTCTAATTTTTAATTGATATCCTTATGTTCCTCTAATTTGCATTACCAGATCATAGTTCCTTATGCTCCTTTAATTTATAGTAGCACAAACATTTGGTGAATGTTTTAGAAGTTTTGGTACATTTTATGGAATTGTTCCCATGTAATTGTACAGCTATATTTCTGTAATCATTGTATAATTTGATCTTTTACACTTGTTTTTCTATATTCTAACCTTTGCTTATGTGATCTTTGCAACCACTTTCCCCCTCAGCCTTATAGGCACAGAAATTTTATTTGGTGAGAAAACTAATAACAGATCTACTTCTCAGGAGAAGGCTTACCCCCACTAGGCTCATGAAAACTCATCTATGAACCGGGAGTGATGATTTACTAATTTCCAAGGAAAATATAAGTATCCAAAGAAAACATAACTAGCACACGATTATCACATCTTCTGATTGACAGAAGAGAAAATCAGATGCCATGAAGAAATTTTCAGGGGTACTGAACAAACTTCAAGTTTTAAGAACAGCATATTATTTCCCTCAGAAGACTTATGTGGGTGGCAACCCCACAGCCAAAGCTGGCTCAACAAGCAAGGGATCAGAGCAATGGAAGTTCAATCATTCAAATGGTTAATATGACCAGAGGGAAGGCCTTATCGATGGGACCTGAGTTTCTGAGTTGGCCAACTAAGGTTTCCTTTTAGATGGACAATGCTAATGAGCCCAGCTAAAATAAAAGTCCTGCTCCCTCCACATTCAATATTGCTGTCTCTTAATCTCTCTCTCTTTCTCTCTCACTCTCTTTCTTAGCTGACCCTCCTATGCATAGTTATATTCTTTTTTAACTTTATTGAAATATTCAATTCAGTTATAATTATCTCCTTATGCCAAATTTGTGCTTTTCTACTCTGATATGACAATTATTGATTTCATTGTTTAGGTCCATAAGTATAGTCTTCCTTCTTATAAATTCCTGGGGAAAAATCTTATTTGAATATTGGTAAAGATTCCACATACTTATTGTAGTATCAGACAAGTTTAGGCTAAGAATATTAGCCATATCATAGGAATGCTTTCTTTCATAAGAAAAAGTTTACTCTCTCACACACACACATAAATTTTTGGCATATAAACAATAATTCAAAAACTGAATTTTAAAATGAATCCACTTTGGTTTGAGGACATTTCTCTAAGCACATTCCTGGACTCATTATACTCCTAGGGAAGTAGCCTGTTTTGAGTGGTAATTTTTCAAAGGATAACTACTTAGGCATACTCAGATCAGCAATATCTTTCATCATTTTGGAAGCAACGTTGTCTAAACTGTGGGTAGAGTTGTCAAGGAGTGTAGGGTTTGGTATGCCTAATTCTGGGGCTTGGTATAAGACAGACCATTTTCCTAATAGACTCAGAAATGTGCTCTGAAGACTAGCAGCAGTAAATGTGTTGTTTATCCTTATTTACTTCTCATTTCTCAACTTGCTCATAACCTGGATGGGAGATGGGTATGCAGTTTGCTAGCCCATCCTCTGGAAATCCCTAATCCAATGTATGCTAAATTGTTTGTAATCTTAATCCACGACCTGGACTTCACATGTTTTAGTTGCAACCTTTGGAACAACCATTTACTCTTCAGCCTAGAGAAGATGGCAAATACTTGTTTAAGATTTTTTTACAGGCCAGTGCACACATTTTTTTCTAAAATAAATCAGTACAAACCTCTTCACATGCCATCTTAAGCACTAATATGTTCCTGAGACCACACAGATCTTAAAAGATGTGTGATTTCCAAAGACATCCTTAATCCAAACAATATAACTAATTTGGGGGGCATGTAGTGAGGGAAGACTCCTGGGACCATTTTCTCTTACACCCCCTTTTGTGTGAAAGTAAGATGTGTTTAGCTTCATTGCAATCACTCCTGCCTTTTCTCTAGTTGCCTACATCGGGCCATGCTACTGGTAACAAAATCTTTTTAGGATTCTCATTGCAATGTTGAAAATCAAGTACAAGAGAAGTCTCTTCTTTTTAATGAGGAAGCTTTCCTAAACTTGGTGAAACAGTACTGTATGTCCACTTGATTGTACTCTTTATGAAGTAAGTGTATTCCCAATCAATTCCCTCTGTTCACAGGTAGATTTAGCTTTTCATTAAGATTTGTTAGGATAGTGATATTCAGTATTTGCCGAGTCTCTCAGTAAGACACTGAATTTATTGGCTCCCTTTTCATCTTCTTTCAAGGCTGTTCAGCTTTGACAAACACATTTTAAAAAGTCATTTTTTCACTGTGAGCATGATGTTGACTCCTTGTTAGAATTCTGATTACATAGTACACCCTTTAAAGGCAAATTTCAGAAGTAGATACAGTTGCCAAAATCTCTTTCTGATTTTACTTGATTAAAGTATTCTTTTTTAAAAAAGTACTAATGCCTCTTCCTCACATCTCTTTGACATTCAGAGAACCACAGTGGTCAAGTAGTTGAATAAATGTGTTCTAGCAAAAGAACTTGAAGAAGTGGCAACCTCATCAAAAGAACATAATAAAAAAATAACCCTAACTACTTCCCTTTAGAACATTTTGTTATAAATTGCGAGAGATTCAGAAAGTGAGTCATACACCAAACTTTTCTATGGCCTTGAGGACTCTTGTTTATTGTTGGCCTCATTCAGGTATGCAATAACCAATTTAACTTCCTAAAATTAAATAAACTATTATTTATTCCTAAGTACTCAAGCATCCTTCAGAACACATTTTTTCCACTTAGAATCAAACTACAGAGGATGTAGTATAACAATTTTCCATATTGTTCCCCAGCTATGAATGCAGTTTGCATAACGAAAACACAGTTTTAACAGGCTCTGCATTCATCTAGCATCTCTCCTGTATCACAATGCCTAGTTATGGCATTCTTTGAGTCAAGTTCATTTAGGGGTTGGTTATAAGGATAGAAACAAGCTCAGGAAGTTGCATATCACTGGCCTTCCACTTCAAGGTTACAGACTTCTAATTGTCATCAGTTAAAATAACTAACTGGGAAAATAACGAATCTAAAAAGCACCAAGAAATTAAGCCATCATCTTCAATATTGTTGTAACTTTAGACTGATGTTTATAATATAGCAAGTAGATCATGTGTGGTGGTAAGGCTTAAGAGTAAAAAGAAAAAGTGAAGAAAATCTGTAAGGAAGAACAGTATAAATGTCAACTGGAGGTGAAGTCACCAGCAGATAAGTTCTCAAAATGCTTTCCCCTGCAGGGCAGTGCTACCTCTATATCACCTAGATTGATCCTAAGACGGTTGTGTTTTTGTTTTCTTGTTTTTGTTTTTTTAAACTCAGGAGTCTACTTCTTTCAGGCTCTTCAAATTCTTGGAGGTAGCTCTGTCAGGAGCAGATGAGATGGACATTTGCAGCTGATGTCAGTAGCATGTTAATGCCTTTGTGGTCTGTCATGTCTTATGAGTTTCCACCATAGTGCCTCATAAATTTTGACTTAATATATAAGGGATGATGTAGTCTTTGGGGACACTGAGATAAGGCCCTTAAGTTAGATGGAGAAGGGAGGGAAAGAAGCAAAGGAAAGGGTCACATAGTAAACATTATAGCCTCTAACAGGTTGGGATCCCATAGCTGTTTACTCTGAAAGAGTGCATGTTACAGAGCATCATCTAAAGCAGGGTTTCTCAACAGCAGTATATTCATATTTGGGACTGGGTAATTTTTTGTTGTGTAGGGTTGGCCTATGTACTGTAGTATTTTTAGGATTGTCCCTGGTCTCTACCACTAGATGTCAGCAGAATTTACCCTTCCATTTGTGGCAATCAAAAATATCTCCAAGGTTACTAAAAGCTCCCTGGGTGCCAATATCACCTCCAGCTGAAAAACACAGGACTAAAGTGAATAAGTACATCCCACTGAATTTCCCATTGTTTTACCCAGTAAAAATAGATACAATCTTTTCTGTGTAGTTCCACAACTTTTAGGTATTTTTATTGTATTT
Source organism: Carollia perspicillata (assembly GCA_004027735.1). Taxonomy (NCBI): domain Eukaryota; kingdom Metazoa; phylum Chordata; class Mammalia; order Chiroptera; family Phyllostomidae; genus Carollia; species Carollia perspicillata. Next base: position 36,858 of record PVKM010000601.1, read on the forward strand.
TTTCATTATCATTAAGCTCCCTTACACCTGCCCTGAAATTCCCACACTGCTGCCCACATCCCTGAGTCCTTCTGACTTTTTGCTCAATCCCTTCACCACCTAACCTGTCATCCTGCCCCTTTAGCTGTCACCCTGCTCTCCATCTATGAGTCTGTCTCTATTTTGTTTGTTAGTTCAGTTTGTTTATGAGATTCTACATATGAGTGAATCATATGGTATTTGTCTTTCTCTGACTGGCTTATGTCATATAGCATAATGTCCTTCAAGTCCATCCATACTGTCACAAAGGGTAAATGGTTCTTCTTTTTTATGGCTGGGTAGTTTTCCATTGTGTAAATGTACCATAATTGTTTTATCCACTCAACTACTGATAGACACTTGGGATATTTTCATCACTTGGTGATTGCAAATATCACTGCAATGATAATAAAATTTTTAAAAAATACGTCTACAGGGTTAAAAATTTTCAAAATGTAAAAAAATACATTTCTTTTAATTTAAGTTTTAGATTCAAATAGTACAGTCAGCCAGAACAGAAAAATCCTTACTTATATTATCTGATTCCAAAAAAATTTGGAAGGAACTTTTAGGCATATAAGGTGGTTTTAAATTGTTTTTACACATTTTAGGAAATATTATTCATTTATAATATAGGACAACTTTAAAAAGACTCCATTTTTTTTTACTTCATTGAAACCTGGTAATGATCATATATCCTAGGTATTTTTTCTACTTGGTAGAATAGAGTCTCAGTGATTTGTTTAAAGGGAATAGAATAACTCTGGAGGAGCCAGAAGTCAAACTTATAACTTTTTATTTTAAATCAGGCATTTCCCACTTGCCTTTGCTAATAACGCTTTAGGCTCCAAGCGAAATGTTCTCATAACTATGGTGAGGAAGCTCACAGAAAGAGCGAGATTGGTGTATCTGAATTAATATACCAAGTATATTTGACGGCTCCTTTTTAATTGTGGTAAAACATATAAATATTGCCATCTTAGTTATTTTATTGTTACTACAGGAGATTTAATATATGCACATTGTTGTGCAACAGATTTCTAGAACTTTATCATCTTGCAAAACAAATTCTACATCTATCGAATGACATTTTTCCACTCCCTCCCATCCCTTGGCAAACACAATTCTACTTACTGTTTCTAAGAGTTGGACTATTTTAAATACTTCATGTAAGTGGAATTATAAAGCATATGTCTATTTGTGATTGGCTTATTTCACTTAGCATAATGTTCTCAAGTTTTCTCCATAATGTAGCATATGACAGGATTATCAAAAGTGCACAAAGATTACAATTTTCACATCCTTGCCAACTCTTGATAGTTTCTGGGGATTTTTGAGAGTTGTCATCCTAATGGGTATGAGGTGATATCTCATTAAGATCTTGATTACCATTATCTTGATGATTAGTGATGTTGAGCATCTTTTCATGTGCTTCTTGGCCATTTCTATATCTTTTTTGGAGACATATTTATTCAGTCTTTGTTCATTTTAAATTATAATATTTGTGGTTTTATTGATTTTTAGGCATTCTTGTCATATTCTGGAGATTAATTCCTTATCAGACTCACACTTTACAAATATTTTGTGCCATTCTGTATGTTGCCTTTGTATGTTTTGTATGTTGTGCAAAAGTTTTTGAGTTTGATAGCCCCATTTGTCTATTTGTTTCTGTGCTTTAGTTGTCATATCTAAAAAATCAATGCCAAATCCAATATCACAAAGATGTTCCCTTATTTTTTTCTGTAAGTTTTAAGTTTTCAGGTTTTACATTTAGACATTTAATCCATTTTGAGTTCACTTTTACATGTGATTTAATGTAAAGATCCAACTTCAGTTATTTGCATGTTGATGTTTGTTTTTCTTAATACCATTTGTTGGAGAGCCAATTACTTTTTCATGGTGTAGTCTTGGCACCTTGTAAATAATCATTTGTCCATATATACGAGTTTATTTCTGAACTATTATTTTTAATTAATGTATATGTCTGTTTTCACACCATGCTGTTTTCATTACTATAGCTTTGTAATATGTCTTGAAATCAGGACATGTAAGACCTCCAGGTTTAGTTTTTATTTCCACAAGGTTGCTTTAGCTATTGAGATTTTTTTCTGTTTAAAACAATAAGATTTTCATAAAGATTTCATTGAATCTGTAGATTACTTTGGGTAGTATGGACATTTTAATATATTAAGCTTTCCAATCCATAAACATGGATATATTTCCATTTATTTGTGTTTTTTAATACACTGCAGAAATGTTTGGTAGTTTACATTGCACAAATCTTTTGTCACCTTAGTTAACTTTATTCATTAAGTATTTTATTCTTTTTGATGCTATTACAAATAGAATTGCTTTCTTAATTTCATTTTAGATGGTTCATTATTAGTATATAAAAACACAACTAATATTCTATATTGATATTTATCTTGCAAATTTATTGAATTTGTTTTTTATATATAATAATCACAACATCTGCTAACAGAGATAATTTTAATTCTTTCTTTCCAATGTGGGTATTTTTTAAATTTCTTTTCTTTGCCTAAGTTCTCTGGCTAAGATGACTTCCAGCACCATGTTGAATAGAAGTAGCAAGAGTATATGTACATCCTTGTCTGTCCCTGATCTTGAAGGGAAAGCTCTCAACTTTTCATGATTGAGTATGATGATAGCTGTGGGGTTTTCATGTACAGCTTTTATGTTGTTAATTTTTTATTGCTTAATTTCTTGAGTGTTGTTATTATAAAAGAGTGTTGAATTTTGTCAAATACTCTTTCTATATCAATTGAGATACAGATCATGTGCTTTTTATCCTTCACTCTATTAACATAGCTTGATGGAGTTTAATGAGTTGAACCATCCTTGCATTCCAGGAATAAGTCCCAAATGGACATGAGACATGACCCTTCAAATGTGTTGCTCAGCTTGATTTGCTATTATTAAATGAGAATTTTTGCACCAGGAATCATCAGGGACAGTGATTTGTAGTTTTCTTTTAGTATCTTTGTCTGATTTTGGTAACATAGTGGTACTGGTATCACAGAATACATTTGAAGTGTTCTCCATCTTCAACTTTTTTGAAAAGCTTGAGTAGAATCAGTGTTAAATCATCCTTAAATGATTAATAAAATTCTCCAGTAAAGCCATTTGGTCCTGGTTTTCTTTGTCAGGTGTTTCTTTTATTACTAATTTAATCCTCTTACTAGTTATACCTCTTTCAAGTTATTTTTTTTGTTCTTATTTCAGTCTTGGTACATTGCATATTTCAAAAATTTATTCATTTCTTCAAGCTATACAATTTTTTGGTATAAAAATTGTTCATTGTATTCTCATATGGTATGGTCTTTTTTATTTCTATGGCATAAATTATAAAATATTCTTTTTATTTCTTGTTTTATTTACTTAAATCTTTTCTTTTTCCTTAGCCAAGGAAAGGGTTTAGTTGTTTTTAAACTTTTATTAGTTTAAAAAGAAACCTTTTAGTTTCATGGATTTTTTTTTCTATTCTCAATTTTGTTTACTTCCATTTTAGTAGTCACTATTCCCTTTCTTCTTCTAACTTTAGTTCATCCTTTTTTAGTTCCTTACTGTAAAGAGTTTGGTTATTTTATGTTTTCCAAGCCCTTCTTAATGTGGGTATTTACTTGTATAAATTTCCCTTAATGCTGCTTTTGCTGCAACATGTAAGTTTTGATGTGTGGTATTTTTGTTTTCATTAATCTCAAGTGTTTTATTTCTTTACTTCTCTTTTGATTTCTTCTTTGATCTATTCAAATGTGTTAATTTCCACATATTTGAGGATTTTCTAGTTTTCCTTTTGTTATTGATTTCTAGTTTCATTTCACTGTGTTCAGAAAAAATACTTAATGATTTCAATCTTCTTAAAATATTTAAGACTTGTTTTGTGGCCTAATGTAATCTTATCTGGAAAATGTTCCATATGCACTTCAGAGGAATGTATATTTTGCTCTTGGGTGGAGTATTGTATATAAATCTACAAGGTCAAATGGGTAATGGTTTGTTCTAATCCTCTCTTACTTTATTAACCTTCTTCCTGGTTGATATATCATTGAAAGATTGGCATTAATTTTTCTTATTATTGTGATACCGTCTATTTGTTCCTTTGATTCTACCAATATTTGCATGCTCTGCTGCCAGGTGAATATATAATTGTTATTTTACTGGAGAACTGAATATTTTATATAATTATTTCTTTGTGCCTTGTGGCAGTTTTTGACTTAAAATCTATTTTGTCAGATATAAGTATAGCCACCCTTGCTCTCTTTTGATTAATAATTGCCTGAATGTCTTTTTATTATATTTTTCCATTACCATTTAACCCCTTATACATCCCTCTCTCCAACAATCACCCCATTGCCATCCATGTCCATGAGTGCTTTTTCCTTTTTTCTCAATACCTCCACCCCTTAACCTCCCCCCACCACAGAGCTATCATCCTGCTCTTTATGTTATTTAATCTACACATATCTACAAATTGTCCCCTCATTATTGATTTCTGATTTCATGCTATTCATATCAGAAAAAATCTAATTCCAATCTTCTTACATTTGTTAAGATTTATTTTGTGGCCTGACATTTATTTTGGTTTCTCATGGTTGAACTTCTCATTTTTGTTCAAGTATAATATTCCTGACTTTGTTTAGTGTCTATCTGTGTTCTCTTGTAGCTCACTGAGTTTCTTTTAGACAATTATTTTGAATTCTTTGTTAGCCAGTTCCTAAATCTCAATTCCTTTAAGATTGATTATTTTTGGTTCATTCTGTCTCTTTGATGATGTCATATTTCTTGATTATTTGTAATTTTTGTGGCCTTGAATTGATGTCTGCCTATTTGAAGAAGCAGTGTTCCTTTCAGACTGGTTTTGATGGGGAAAGTCACCAATCAGTCTTTCCCAGAGATTCTAGGCCAGCCACCTGGTGGTGTCCACAGGGCAGGCTTATTGCTGGAGTCTTCTGATGGGCCAGTCTGTTGCCTGGATCATCAAGTGGGCAGGCCTATCACTTGGGTGCACAGTAGCCAGACTTGTGCCTGTGTTTGCAGGAGTGGGAGCTGGTATTGGAGTGGGCCTTGAACCTGAGGCTGCAGAAGCTGGACTCACACTAGATGAGCACAGTTCCTAAGTCCATGAAGAAGGACTTAATACACTTGAGCAGTCCTGACCATGGTTCTGCTGAAGTTTGGGGTTCAGGGTCCAGTCTAACACTGGGTTGAGCCTAGAGCCTGGGGTCCCAGAGGCCAGTCTGGAGCTGGGATAGGTATGAAGCTTGAGAATGGAGAAACAGATTAGAACCTCAGTCCTTGGGGGCTAGCCTAGAGTCTGGGACCACAGTGGCTAGACTGACACTGCCTTGGTTTAAAAGAGCTATCTTGGGATGATGTGGGCCAGACCAGTGCTCTGGCAGACTGTCAATTTGGGTTCTAATAACAAGCCTGGAAGGTAAGTAAGGAGAGGCCTGGATTATGACAAGCCTGAAGCTTGAGGACTCAGGGGGTAGTCTCTTGCTGGGATGAACCTATGTCCGTGGATGTCTGGTGCCAATATTTAATAGAGTGGACCTGGTGCTGGGGTGTGTGGTACACTTTACTCTCCTTCCCCCATAGGGAGGAAGTCTTTCCATATTGGGCTGCTCAGGCTTGTGGGCTGCTCAGGCTTGCAGGCTGCTCAGGCTTAACAGGGATAAAGTGAAACTGTCCTTCTCATCCTCTTCAATGCATCTTTTTTATTTTTATGTTCCACCCAGGTGCTGTAGTCTCCTAACTGGAATCTTGGTCTATTATGAAGACATTTTGATGTGTGGACAGACAGTTGTCCCCATTTGTGTTTCTGTGAGAGGACGAGTGCTGACACTTCTATACTGCCATCCTGCACATGTCACTTCTCCTCTGAACTTATGGGATGGTAAGTCACTTGGGTTTTCTTCATTTTTCCTTTCTTTTTTCTTCATATTACTCTTAATTGTTCCAGATAACTTGTTTTTGAGTCCACTGATTCTATGTTCTACTTGATCAAATCTAATATTGAGCCTCTCAGGTAAATTTTTCAGTTCAGTTCTTGTATTCTTCAACTCCAGAATACATTTTTCTTTTTTATACTTTATACCTGTTTGTTGACATTCTCATTTCTTATTCACATTCTTCTTGATTTCATTTAGTTGTCTGTGTTCTTTTGTAGTGCATTGAGATTTTTAAGGTGATTATTTTGAATTCTTTATTAGTTAATTTGTAGATCTTTATTTCTTTAGAATAATTTTCTGGAGATTTATTTCATTCCTTCAGTTGGGCCATGTTTCCTTATCTCTTTGTGTGCTTTGTTATTGTATTGTTGTAATTTGTGCGTTTGAAAAATCTGTCACCTCTCCCATTCTTTGTGGTATAGCATCATGCAGGGGAAGACTTTCCTCAATCATCCTGCCAGGAGATTCCTGGAGCCTTTCAAACCTTTTTCAGGGATGTGTCCTTCTGGGCTTGTGGGTGTAACTTCCCTGTTTGAGAAGTTTGCTGGTTTCTTTTTTCAGGATCTTATAATCTCTTGCTGTCTCTGGTGACTGTTGTTCTCAATGTTCTCTGGTACAGCACGGAGCCACTGAGCTCTCTTTTACTCTGGGTGACTCCCAGGCATCCAAAGTTTGCCAGTTCTCTCAACACACTGAATCAGGTAAAACAGAAACCAGTCCTTCAAGAAGGGCCCTAGAAATCTGGAATGTTGGACAAACATTTTATCTTTCTCTTTCTCTCCCAAGGTAGAAGCCACAAACTGGGTGCTTTTTCCTGATCATATCTAACTGTGTTGGCTTCTTTATTAAAGTAGTGTGAGGTACTCTGTTGCTGCAACAAGACATCAAGCTCTCTTCTTGCCATCTGCCCACAGAAATCTAAAGTATATTAGCTTCAGCCCTGGCTGGTATGGCTCAGTGGATTGAGTGCCAGCCTGCAAACCAAAAGGCCATCAGTTCGATTCCCAGTCCGGACACATACCTGGGTTGCTGGCCAAGTCAGGTCCCTGGTAAGGGATGCACAAGAGGTAGGCCCACATTGATGCTTCACTCCCTCTTTCTCCCTCCCTTCCCCTCTGCCTAAAATAAATAACTAAAATCTTTAAAAAATAAAGTATATTGGCTTCATGCAAGTGATCTGAGTCAGGTGAGCCAGAAACCAGTCCATTGTGTAGATGCCTGAAAAGCTGGAACATTGGACAAATATTCTGCTATTCTCTCTCCCTCTCAAGGGAGAAGCTGCAAGTTGGGTTTTTTTTCTCCTAATTGCACTGAGCTATGCCAGCTTGAGCGAAGGGCTGATGTGTTTGAAATGAAACACTTTTCTTACCAGATTCAATGCAGCCGTTCTTAGCTTTGAGCTTGCTTGGAGTACTGTAACTTTCTAACTACTTCTTGCAATTCTAATAAAAGCTTTTGGGACCATCTATTGTTCAGTTAGTGTCTCTGTAGAAGAATGACTTCTGGGGCTTCCTCCTCCATCTTGCTGAAATCACTCGCTGTTTTTTTTAAACGAGTATAGGATTTGATTTTTAAAATTTATTTAATTTTTAAAATTTTGTCTTAGATGTGATTTTACGTGGTGTATACTCCCTGGTCTCAAAACACATAATTCTCAGTTTCTTTTATCATCTATCTAGAAGAAATTTAGATCAGCCCTGTTTCAGATATAAAGATATGACTGATCAATGGAAATCTCCTTTAATGGACTCATTGTACCTGGAATAGGATGACTGTGGGAATGAAAGATTACAGAAACATTCTAAATAATTACAGAAGATTCCAATGATTGTGACTCAATCAATGTGCAATTTAGCTTTTATATAACCTAAGGGATCAGGAAAAATAGGTCGCGGTGCTTGCTCTGTGTCTTACTATGGGATCTTACACCAGTCACTTCCTCTTTCCTAGTCTGCATCTCCCCCTCTGTAAAGTTATGGTAATAATACTATCTGCATGAAACATTTACTGTAAAGACTATGAAAATGAAGAGGAAGCAATGAACGTGCAAAAATAATGTGTATCTCTTATTACTATTAATGGTGTTATGTAATCAGTACTCACTTCATTACCAGATTCTGCACTTACGCCACCACAATGGTAATAATTTTGAGTAGTACAATTATTTCTTCTTGCTTGCACACTTATATGTGTCTTATCTCAGGCTTAGGCTAATTAACACATATTTATGTATATACAAATGACTCTCCTTGAAACTACTCACTTAAAGTTTTTCCATTTGAAAACTTCCTTATTGTGTGTTTTAACATCCAAGTGTTTCATTCCAAAAAAATTAGTGACATTAACATATCTTTCAATACTTTTCTAAATAGTCTCCGATAGTATTGCTGGAAAATTTCTTTTTTTTCTAAATAAATAAACTAAAGGCAAAAGATGGGTTCTAGATTATATAGTCTCTAGAGATAAACCATAAGAAAGTGAAGCATGTGATTTGGCTTTCATTAAATTAACTTAATCTAATGAAGACAGTGAAACTGAGTGGTATTAAAAAGAGCATCTTCTTTGAAGGCAGATAGTCTACCCTATTTAAAAATTCATCAAATTATCTGGAGATCTGCATATTCTTTCTTCCTTTTGGGGGTTAGATATAAGCAAACAAATTGAATTTCTTAGAAAAATAACATTTGTTATATTATAAAATATGTATTATCTTGCTACTGAATTTAAAAAATACCCCCAAATCTAACAGATAATAAATATTGTTTATTTAACAGTTGCTGTTGGTCAGGAGTTCAGGCAGAGCTTAGCTCATTAGCTCAGTCCTCTGGCTCAGGATTGCTCACGAGGATACAATCAGGTTGTTGACTGAGCTGCAATTGTCTCAAGGCTTAAAGGAGGGTAGGATATACACTTGACCTCTCCCATGATACTATTAACAGGCCTCAAGTCTTTGCAGACTGTTGCTAGAGATACCAGTTCCTTGCTATATCAACCTTATGGAGATAAGACAGCACAGAATGCAGCAGCTGGCATCCCTCAAAGTGAGCCAGTGAAAGGAGAGATGGTGCTTAAAACCACAGCCCTTCAGTAGTCTAACCTTGAGAAAGACATCCCGCCACTTTTGACACATGCTTTTCATGGAAAAGACTCACAAGGTCAAAGCTACACACAAGCGTAGGGGACTACCCATGGGTGTTTACTCCAGGATATGGGATATGGGGGTCTCTAAAGAACCCTACTACATAGATTAATAGAAAACAAGTAGGAAAGAATAATTTTAAATACCGGGTAAATAAGGTAAATTAGGTCTGTGCTTTTTGTATTCTTTACTCCTGATGTCCATCAAATAGTAAGAGAATATGAATTGTTTTCCAGTGAATTTGCCACTGTCTTTTATGATACCAAGCTTAGCAGTGCAGATTTTAAGAGGAATTCTTCGAGAGGAACAGCTCAGCACCAGCCAAGGCTAATGAGTGAACACCATGATACTATTTCTAGAAGTGTCACCTTTCTTGTGATCTTTTTCTTTAAAATTCCCCTGGAGGTCTGCATTTATGTCCTTTGACAAGGGAACGCATGCTAGCTCACTACGGAGAGATGGAGTCCTGCAGGAGGAAAGCTTCCACAAGGTATTATGTATTCTCTTCCTCCCTACTTATTCTAAAAAGGAAGGGAAATTGAAATAGAGGAAGCTTTTGAACACAGCATGAATGCAGAGCTTGTAACTGTTGTGTTACTTTTAGTTTAAACTTAAGCCTCTCTTATTCTTCCAGCAAACTCTTTGAAACTGCTGTTGCCAATGCAGAGGAGACCACAGTATATCAGTTACTATTTTTCAAGCAAACATGGCATCTAAGTTAATTAGAATGCCTACATTGTTTTCTTTCTCAAGCCTTAACAGCTTTAAAGAAAACCAGACAATTCAATTGCCAGGGGGGAAAAGAAAAGTCAAACAAATTGACAAAAATTCATGGGCTGAATATAATCATCACCATATCCTTCAAGTCTACATGCCTTTCATTGGAACATTGTTTCCAACTCTTCTCTTTACTTGTAGCATGATGATGACATTTGTTTACCTCTAGGTTTTAATGACCATCATTGCCCATTACAGTGCTTTGGGCTCACTTCCCTTCCACAGGCCACAGGCTTCCTGCTATGAGCTTTGGAGGGTCAAGGAAGAGCTGAGGGTGCCCTACCAGCCTAGTCTCATGTATAGGCAAGTAGAAGGTCACATGCTATGATATAAATAGAGCAGCCCATTATAAAAGTGTTAGATTCATATATTCAGGATCCTTTCTTGCACTCTGATAGTCTCCTACTTTACAAACGCTCTTTAGAGGGGGTGTAACTCATGCTAGGACAAACAATTTCATGTGAAATTTCTAATCAGGTTTCTTTCCTTTGGTATTGTAATAGCAAAGAAAGCAAAAGATTACAATTCATCTACAGGGATAGTACCTTCAATCCCAGTCCTATCTCTTCTCCCTTCCCCCCTCAGAAGAAACAATAAGAATCTATTGTAAATGATAACATAACAGCCCCAAGAGACTCAAAACTGTGCTGAAAGCTGGTGAACTATTATTACTTGTGATGATTAGTTTTATGTGTCAATTTAGCCAGGTTATGATATTCAGCTACTTAATAAAAAAATCTAGGTGTTTCTATGAAGGTATTTTGCTGTTTTAATGTAATTAACATCTATAATCGGTTGACTTCCTATAAAGGAGATTGTACTCCATTATGTAGGTAAGCCTCATCTAATCAGTTGGAAGAACTTAAGAGCAAAAACTGACATTTCCCAGAGAAGAAATTCTGCTTCAAAAATCACAGCATCAGTGCCGTGTGTGTGTGTGTGTGTCTGTGTGTGTGTGTGTGTGTGTAAAACCTTCCTTCTGATCAGCTATACTTCATAAATATTTCTGACATGAGGGTAAGAGGAAGAGTAGAAATTGAAAAGATAAGAAGTCTGAGTCTATTAAGATTTGGTCATTGATGAGATATGTTGAAAGAGGGAATAAAAGCATAGGATGACTCCCAGGATTTTGTAGCAGATAACTGAGCTTATAGAAATGCCTCTCATTGAGGCAAAGAATACAAGAATGATATGCCTTTCAGAGAAGATAAGTTTAATTTTGAAATTTTCATTTTCAGATATCTGTGAGACTGCAAAGAGGAAATTAACAGTAGTAATTGTTAGACTTAAAAGTGTAGTAGTTAAAGCACTGTTAGCTAGGAGTGGACTTGTGGAAGCTGTCAGCCTATACATATTCACTGAGAAAACACAAACAGGCAACAACTGATGATGAGATTCCATGAAATAGTGTCAACACTATCAGATGACTAAAGAAAATCAAGAGGGGATGGTCGAGACAACATAAAAAGTATTTTATTTTCTTCTTTTCTTTCTTCCCACAGAAAAATCCAGTGTTAAAGAAAGAAAAAGAAACATAACAATTAGTGACTTCAGATCAAGATGGCAGCATAGGCAAATGTGGTACCTACATCTTCCCAAAATGACAACTACAGAACAGCCATCATTCAGAACTACCTGAAATCTAGCTGAATGGAAGTCCTTCAACTAAGGATTTAAAGAAGAAGCCACAGGGAGTTGGACAGGAGGAGTAGAGACATGGAATGGGCTGGTCCCCTATCCATATGTGGCAGATAAAAATCAGGAGAAATATCTCAGCTGTGGAGGTACTCAGAGGACTAAGGGGCACAGCCTCACACCAGGCTTCCCAGCCCAGTGCTAGGAAGAGAAGTCCCCATAACTTCTTGCTGTAAAAGTCAGTGGGGATTGTGGTTGAGTTGGAGAGAGGGCTACTGATGTCCCAGGCAGTTCCTCTTAAAGGGCCCACACATGGACTTACACAGGCTTACTCCCTCTGAGCTCTAGGACTAGGGCAGCAATTTGACAGGGATTTTGCTGTCCTAGTCCTGCAGGGATTTATGGAGAGGAACTGAAATGTCTGGCATTAGGGCACAAGCTGGGAGTGGGGAAAGCTTTCTGCCAGACTAGAGTGCTCGCAGAGGCCACTTTTTTTCCCCTAGACCCCCCAACACACACGCATACAAACACAGACAGATCCAGCAGGCTGATGCCATATGTGTCTCCAACAAGCTGTTTCACACTGTTCATCCCACCCTGGTGATTCCCTGAGACCCGCCCCCCTGCCACACCAAAATTACTGGCCCACTCAAACTGTTTATAGTGGCTTTTCTGTATAAATGGCCTGTATTGGCTCATGATTCAGACTTTCCTAAAATCTCCCAAACAAGCAGCATCTGGCCTCAGTGTGCCCTGTACCTCTCACTAAGTGGCCCTAGCCCCAGCACTAGCAGCAACTGGCCTTCATCTCACTGAGTACCTCCAAGCCCAGCACTAGTAACAGCCATCTGCAGATTGCTTAGTAGCTCATGCCAGGTGACCATGGGCAGAACACAGGCAGTGACTGAACTTGGCCAGCACCTCCTGGGAGGCTCCAGATTCAGCACACCTGGTGGACAGTTTCAGACCACATCAAAGCACCACCCAACCATTTCCACAAACAACACACTCAAGGGACTGACTCAGTGGGCACCAGAGCCCTGCTGAACTAAGTTCTGCTCTGTGGGGTGGGCCTCTGCACAACTGATCCTTCGCGGTGTTCAGTGGTCACAGATAGTCCTTGCAGTAGATAGGCCTGGGGGTAAATCACTCCCATCGATACGCAAACAGAAATCAAGGCTCAACTACAACAAGAAGGTGTATGAAGCTCACACAAGAGTAAGGACACCTGGACTTTCCAGCTCAGGTGAATGGAGAGGCTGTGCCCCTGGACTCTATAGAACATGTACTACATAAGGCCATTCTACCAAGTCTGTGAAGTATGGCAGCTCTGCATAATACATAGAAACAAACACAGGGAGACAGCCAAACTGAGGAGACAAAGAAATGTGTCTGAAAGAAAGGAACAGGGAAAAAGCTCCAGAAAAAGGGTTAAATAAAATAAGACAATCAACTAGATGCAGAGTTCAATACACTAGTTATAAGGATGCTCAATGAACTTAGTGAAAACTTTAAATAATAAAGAGATAGGAAACATGAAAGCAAAGATAGAACACACAATAATGAACCACTCAGATATGAAGAATACACTAACTGAAATGAAGAATATTTTACAGGGAATCAATGGTGGAGTAAATATAGCAAATGATCAAATCAGGAAGCAAAAAACAGATCAGAACAGCAATAAGGACAAAAAGAATCCCCAAAAATGAAGATAGTGAAAGGAGCCTCTGGGACAACTTCAAATATACCAACATTCAAATCAACGTTGCCGGAAAGAAAAGAGAGAGAGAAAGAAATTGAAAACCTATTTCAATCCATTTCATTGTTTTTATTTGATTCAAAATATAAGTGAAATCATGTGGTCTTTGTCTCTCTGACTGGCTTATTTCACTTAACATAATACTCTCCAGGTTCACCCATACTGTTGCAAAGGGTGAGATTCCCTTCTACTTTTATGGCTGAGAAGTATTCCATTGTGTAACTGTATCATGGCTTTTTAATGCACTCCTATTGATGGACGCTGGGGCTTCCAAGTCTTGGCTATTGTAACTCTGCAATAAACATAGGGGTGCATATATTCTTTCAAATTAGTTTTTCAGTTTTCTTCAGATATATTCCCTGAAGTGGAATTGATGGGTCATAAGGCAGTTCCCTTTTTAATTTTTTGAGGTAAATCCATACTGTTTTCAACAATGGCTGCACCAATCTGCACTCCCATCAAGAGTACAGAGAACACACTGACAACTGCCAGAGAAGAAGGAGTAGGGGTGCTAGAAGAAAAAGATAAAGAATTAAGAAAGAAAGAAACCTCAACTTCATAGATAAGAGTATGGTGATTATTATAGGGAAAGGAGGGTCTTGGAAGATATTTGAGGGTAAAGGGGGGAAAAGCTGTGATGGAGGAAGACTTGACCTCAGGTGCTGACCACAAAATATAATACACAGATGATGTATTATAGAATTATACTCCTGAAATGTATATAATTTTATTAACCAATGTCGCCTCAATAAATTTAATTTTTTAAAAAAGAAAATCCATTTGAAAAATATGGTAAAGGAAAGAGACAAAAAAAAAAAAGTCCAGGAATTGAAGATGTAGAGAACAAAGAAAACATTCATAGGGAGTTAGTGTTAAGAAAATTAGCTTAGGAAAGCCAAAACCGCTAGCCATGCTAATCTTTAGACTTATACACCAGGAAGATAAGAGAGGCAGGGTAAACAGAACTGACCTGGCAGATAGCCAACCGGACAGTTGCCCCAGCCTTCTGATCACGAACCTCTCCGACCAATTGCTAAAGAGAGCACAGGCCTAGCGTGGGTAGTCCAGCCAACCACAGGATTGTCCACGCGCTGAACATGCAGTCCGGCTGCCAATAGCTAACTGCCACATTCACTTCTGTAAAGTGCTTGCTTGCTTGTTTCCATAAAAACTCTAGCTGTGAGCGTTAGTAGCGTGACTCTCATTTGCAGCTCTTAGGAGCACTGTGTCTCCGGACACGTTTGGAGAGTTCGCCCCTGCGCAGGTAAAGCTTTGGCCAATAAAGTAACATCTTTGAAACCCTGAAAGTCTCCGACGTTTGTTCTCGCAACTGGTGGATGCAACAAAGAGAGTCTCAAAAAAGATGAATCCTAAGAGGCCCAAACCAAGGCACATCATCATTAAAATGCAGAAGGTTAAAAGCAAAGAGAGAATTTGTATATCAGCTAGGAAAAAGCAGTTTGTTACCTGTAAGGGAATTTCCATAAGACTATCAACTGATTTCTCAAAAGAGACTTTGCAGAACAGAAGAGGGTGGCAAGAAGTATTCAAAGCAATGAAAGGCAAGGACCTACAATCAAGATTACTCTGTCCAGCAAAGCTATCATTTAGAATCAAAGGACATATAGAGCTTTACAGACAAGAAAAAAAACTAAAGGAGTTCATCACCACTAAGCCAGCATTACATGAAATGTTAAAGAGTCTTCTTTAAGAAGAAGAAAAAATAAAAAAATATGAAGAATAAAATGGCAGTAAATACATTTCTATCAACAATTGAATCTAAAAAACAAAAGAACAAGCAGAACAGACACAGACCTGTAGATACAGAGACAGGGGAAGCATTTGTTAAAGGGAAGGGGTTGAGGGCTAGGTGAAAAAGGTAAAGAAATTATGGGAAAAAAAGTAAATGCACCTTACAATAGCAAAAAAATAACAAGATTGCTGAGTCCAACTCCAGAGATTCTGACTGGCTAGGTGTGGAGGAAGGAATCAAGAATGTGCACCTGGAACAAATTCTCAGGTATACTGCTGCTGCTGGTACGTTGGCTATACTTGCTGAGCTACTGGACTGGAGGAAACCATAACACCTGTTTCAAAGCAAACTCTAATGGCTATGTGTAAATCATTAATTCACCATCAGAGCACTGACAAAAATTACCTCTGCTTAATTAGTATTAACAAAGATATTTTTCTTGACCCATGGGTTGCATTCGACATCAAAGTCATTATTGACTTTATTCATTTGAAACCCACCTACAAGAACAGCGAACTCTCCTGGGGAAAAGTTACAGTCAAATTGTTAATGTAGAGCTAAAGAGTGTTTCAAGACAAAATTAATGTCTGAGTCAGCAGGAGATGAAGCTAAAAAGGGATAGAAACAGTTCTGTGTGTAAGGGAACAATGAAGCAGGTGAGTAAGATTTCCTGGCAACAGAGTGCTTTCGCAGAAAAGAAAAAGAAGAATTCAAGAATTCAAGACACAGAATCCAGTTATGTGTTAAAATAATTTATTTTCCCAAAAAATACTTATTAAAATATGGACACAAGTACACAAGAAGACACATAAAGATGTCATAACAGAAGTTCTGGAAGCCCACCCACGGCCTTTCAGCAGTCCTGTTCTTGCACAGCAATGGCTTCCTACCATGAGTGCCTGAGTGACAACTCTCTATGGATATGAGTACAGGAGCAGGCGCAACACAGCCCAGGCCAGGTCAGAGTGTGAGGAGTCATTGCCCCTGCGAGTAGCTCACAGTCACTTATGAGCTGGAGTTGTTGGGTTCATCCCTGTTTATTCACCACTCAGTGGGACTTCTCCGAAGCATGTTCTAGTAACACAGTCCCCCAGAATGCTCCTATGGGACCAAATCCCAGTTGTCCCAAGCAACAACCTACTTATGGAAGAAACATGCACTGGCTTCTTTTTCTTTCCTGTCTCATTTCCCCACTCGCTCACTGGTATTTCTTGAGATCACCAGTTGTCTCCAAGTAAACTATCTACACTCCACTTATTGTTTCAAGATCTGCATCTGGGGAAGTTCAGCTCTTCACTGAAATGGTGATTAATATAGTAAGAAAAAAAGAGTTGTGCATTATGGTATGAAGATGAAATCCAACATAATCATTGAGTGGGCAGAAATTCTTAGAATAGTTAAAACAAAGTTATATCAGTTATATAAAACACATACACACAAACAATAGTATACACATTTATGAGTGTATCTGTATTATATAAAAGCTGAGAAAGTAATCTAGAAAATTTCAAATAAAACTGATAACTATGACTCCCTATGAGGACATAGTTGGGCCTTATATGTTATGTTTTTATTTTATATGGTGAATATATTCATGTGTTATTCTATAAGTAATAACTTCTAAAATAATTTAAAGTGTACATAAGTCCTAATATTAATGTGAGTGAAATAACTCTTACATGCTCCCCTGAAAAACATTTATTAAAAGTCTAAGATTTTAACGACAACAAAAAAGTGAACATTGGTGTCAAAAACTAGGAACTTATTTAGTGATCTGACGAAGAACAAGTTCAATGGAACAGAAGCCAGAAGGCACCTGACAGAAGAATGGATGAGATGTGGAAAACTGGAGAAGGATTACGCTGTAGAAAAAATTAAAATACAGTAGTAGTTAGAAAACAATGAATATTCAGAGGAATGCATGTTTTAACTATGGGAGAATCTAAAATATTTAAATTAAGAGATATATTTGTGTTGTTTGTTTAAGCAGGAGAGAATCATTTTAGAATACATTTACATGCTAAAGGAAAGAAGAAATAGTAGAACAGGTGTTCTTAATTAGAGAAATGCCTGGATGGTCTGAAAATAAATCCCAAAAATTTCAGACAAAGATTGTGTATATACACTATTATGTACAAGTTATTTTTTCTTGGGTGAAGATAACCAGCTTCTTTTTTAAGGTCTCTGAAATACATGTTTAAAAAATTAGTTGAATGAATGGATTAATCAAATAATCATGGATATCTGTGACCCAAAGATGGTTGATAGAATCTTTAAAGATAAAAAGTAAAGAGAGAAGCTAATAAATATTTTATACTGCATGAAATGCTATGAGTTATAACATAATATATTAATTTTAAAAATAGAAACTTTGGAAACCCATAAAGTATACTGCACTGGATACATTCAGGCAATTCTCAGTTAGTGCTGAGACGGCTAAGCCACAGAAGGGTATGAAAAGCAAGTCGACTTTTCTGGTAAATTGGTAAGCACCTAAAGTACTAGACAAGTTATACATCCCTTGAAGGCACTTCCTTATTTTTAATAAAGTTTATTAACACTGTTGATCTATATATAACTTTCTTTCTGTTTTACACATGACTATGTAACCAAACCAAAAATCTTGTTAAATACGAACATTAAAAATTTTTCTTGCTCCAGGAATAGTTTGAGAGAGGGAAGCTCAGCTTAGCTCTGTGGTAGGTCTCAGTCTCTGAGAAGGTCATGAGCAAAGGAGATGAGCTGTATTATTTTAAGTATTTCTTTTAACGAGAGTCTGGAGAAATAGCTGAGAAGAAATCTAAATGGGAGTGTTCTATCTTAAAAGCTTAAAATAGGAACAGGCTGCTAAACCAAACAAACCACAAATATGTAAGTGGTAAAATGAAAGAAAGCATGTATTCTAAATGTGTATTAAACGTAATGCCATATAGCTGTAGGAAACTTTAGTGAGGATTGTGGAATGAATCTTTAATGGTATCATTTATGCTTTTCCCAATGCACTATGTTCACAATGAGAATTGCTTACAAATCTTAACGTACCATTTTCCTGCGTGGAAAACTGGCCACCATCTCACAGAACAGCAGTTACTAATTAGAAATATTTTGTTTGCTTTGAGCACAACACATTTGGAAATTTGTGAAGTTACATAAGAGCACACAAATGCATATCTGAGAAGTCATGGCTCTCTTCAGCTCTTGGGGTTCAGAGAAGGGGAAACCGGGCTGCCCACAGTGCTATTGCCGCGTCAGAAGACTCACACTCCTTGGTATCCAGCTAGTAATGATTCTCACATTCCCCACCCCACCCCAACCACCCCCAGCTCTGTGCTGGACCTAGTGGAGATCACTCAAGGACCACAGAACATTCTAAGTCCTGAGAAACAGTAACTTACAGTGCAAAGCATGGAGAGGTATGTTCCTGTCCCTCATTCTATTTGGTTATGTTTTAGGTAAATAAGACCTTATTATAGGTATAATAACACATGTTATGGCAATTTCAGTCATTAGAAACTATTAAATTCAAGTTTTCATATCAGTTAATTTGTATAAAAACCTACTCTATTTTTTATTTTTTTAAATCCTGTTTATCAAAATATTAAAGATCTTGTTTTTTTTTTAATTAGTTAAACAGTTGATTCCTCTTTCCCTGTATCCATTTTGCCAGGACTACTGCTCCACACCAAATTAAATATTAATAAAAATCTTCAAGAATAGGTTTAATTTTTGTTTAGTTTTTTGAATAGTCTTGGGGTTAATATTGTTTTATGTCAAAATCAAATACCAAATTTAGTAATCCAGTTTCCAGATGCATAGTAATCACATGAACTAATTGGCCAAAGACAGAACACTAGGTAGGTGGGAATTATATAGTTTGCTTTTGCAAAGGTAAATCCAAATTATACATGAAAGATATACCTAGATTTAAATAGACTCAAGCCCTTACTTTCTTCCAATTAAAACATTTTCAAATGAATAATTAGAACACTGAAGAAAACAGAGAAATTATTAGCAATGAAGGGAATGCTGAATAATTAAGAGGTAGTATTCAAAACATAGAGTAAATCCTAACCAATAACTACAGGGGTTGAAAGGAATTACTTTCTGCATATAGCCTGTACTAATTTGAGAACTAGTAAGAAAATGATATAAAAAACATAAGCTGACTAGAGATATACTAATAGTTTCTTACTCCATGTAGAATAAACAGGTATCCATGCTAAATGAAAATAATATATCCAAAATATGACTGGCCATTAAGGCGACCTTATGAAACAAAGTAGAATTACTTATAAATTACATCTAAGGAGGAAGGTGCTTATACTAATCAAATGAAACATGTTTGAAGATAATCCAAGTAGCATATGTAACAAAAAGCACTCTTGAAGTCTTGAAGACTCTGCAGATTTCCACTACCAGAAATCTACTAAAGATGTTTGAACAAAATTGTAGATATGTTTTGGATTTCTTACTAAATAATGGCTGACAAAGCATGTCTTATTTGTAATGTACTATAAACACTCTTGTCCTATTGTATTGTACAGACTGTCCTTTTGAAGGAGAATCCAGCTTCAAAATATGGGTTTTTGACTATCAAACATTTATTCATTATTGTCTATTCTTTCAGAACTACTATAATTATTTAGTTTCTTAAGTAAAAGTACAAAATACATTTTTAGCAGTTTTATTCTAAATTGGGAAATTATGTAAGAATGGAAAAAGCAGGAAATCTTATTTCTAGAGACTGAATAAACAGGGAAAGAAAAGGGAAAATGGATTAAAAGAATTTAAAAATAAAATTAGCTGACAAACAAAATTTGATATTACTTTAGTGAACATGTTTTAAAACACCAAAATCCTAAAAAAATATCTCTTTTTTAATAAAAATTTGAAACAATAAACCTTGTATTTTTGTACTACTAAAACCCCATTTAACATTGTTTTAAGAAAAATTATAGAATTTTTTTGCTTGATTGTACTTTATGTAAATGTCTCCTATATATCCATGATTCATTGTTAACCCCAATAATCTACTTCCCAAAGGGTTCAATTAACTTTGACAAACAAAATAATTAAAGGACATTAATTTTCTAATAATGTTGAAAAACTAATCTATTAGAATAAAAAGTCAAAATTAATTGATACTTTAAAATGTATTACACATCATCTCTGGTAGAAAACTTCTAAGAAGGCCCCCATTGATTCTTTCACACCCTGTGTAATCATTTTCCTTTGAGTGTGGACTGAACCTAGTGACTCCCTTAGAATACACAGAATATAGCAACTGTGATAGGAGACAGGAGATAGATTTCTCAAAGTCTGTGGCTTGTGTGTTTGCCTGCCATTGTCTTGCTGCCTTGTTCTGAGCGAAGCCAGCTTCCATGTTGTAACTGCCTTATGAAGAGCCCACATGGCAAAAAAATGCACAATAGTCAATGATGACCTAAGGCCTCTCAACAACCATGAAGTCAAAGTGGAAGCAGATCTTTCCCCAATGGAGCCTTGCAATGAGGACAGCCCAATCAACACTTGTTAGAAGCCCTGAACCTCAAGTACTCAGATAAGATGTACCTGGATGCTTGACCCATAGAAAGTTAGACATAATAAATATTTGTCATTTTAGGTCACTAAGTTTTGGGGTAATTTTTATGCAACAAGAGATAACTAATAAATAAACTAAAAACTGCCCTGTCTGGGTGGCTCAGTTGATTGGAATGTTGGAATGTTGTCCCATACACTCAAACGTCGCCAGTTCGATCCCTGGTTGTGGTACATATGAGAGTCAACCAACCAGTCAATGTTTTCTTACTTCAGTGTTTCTGTTGCTCTCTCATTGCCCCCTTCCACTCTCTAAAATCAGTAAACATATCCTCTGGTGAAGATTAAAAAAACAAAATAGCACTGGCTGGTGTGGCTCAGTGGATTGAGCTGTGGCCTGTGAACCAAAAGGTCACTAGTTTGGTTCCCCACGCCTGGGTTGCAAGCCATGTCCCCAGTAGGGGGTGCATGAGAGACAACCACACATTGATGTTTCTCTCCCTCTCTCTCTTTTTCCTTCCCTTCAGCTCTCTCTAAAAATAAATAAATAAAATATTTTTAAAAATAAAAACAATAAAAATGTTACCCAATTCTGACTCACTCTTAAGAAGCTTTGGAGACTGGTATAAACTATATTTTGTGTCCTCAGTGGAAACATTTCTACAAAATATTGTGTACAAGTAACACTGGGCTAAATTAATAATCAAAGATATTATGAAAAAGGAGATACAGTTAAGAGGGGACTTAAAATATGAGTGATAACAAAAACAATAAAAAAAAGAAAGAAATTCCATGCTTTGCTTGGATCATGGAGCCATACTGGTAGAAACCTGTGGGAGGCCCACATGTAGGGATTTCCTAGAGAATCCACACTGGCACTTATCACAATTATTTTTAAGTCTCTAATCAGCTACTTTGTTTCTGAACCTGTAGACGTTACTTCAAATTATGAGTTTTCTCATGAGTTTAGATAGGTTCTAATCCTAGCACCCAGAAATTCACCATTTTATTGTCTGTTATAGTGATGCTTCCAAAATAATTCTGTTCTCATATTTTTAATGAATTATTTATAATTGTTAACATAGTGTGGCAATGATTCTATTTTTAATTTTTTAACCAGTAAGACCTCTCTTCTAATTAAGTGATATTTTAATATTACAGGACAAGTTTTGGAAAAAAGTGATATCGATTATTTAAATTAATACATTAATCAATATTTTTAGAAATTATAAAGAAATTCAGATATCACTGGTGATCCTCAACTGGAATATTCTCCCTCAAAAGAACTTTCTAGATGACTATAAATTAGATTTCCTTATCAACCTTTCTTCTTCTCCAATAGAGATATAAGAGGAAATGAAGGAAAAGCAGTTATATCAGAAGCATAACTGGATTGGCAGACCTAAATAGTCAAAAGGCTCCACAATCATAGCACTATGCACAACCTCTGGGCTTGCTATGTTGCAGATGCCTCCAGTGAATTTTTCTGTATATTCATAATACTTTCTCTTTGTTATACAATTTTAGACTATGTATTTCCATTGGACATACACAATAACAGATGTATTTTAATTCACATTCCAAGTCTCAATTTATTGGTGTTGTCTGTGTTAGGGAGTCTGAAGCTCAGCAGAAAAGAAAGTTGAATTAACAATGACTACCATTTCCTTAGGAGAGGATAGTAGGTGTAATGCATCGCTAACATGTACTCTCTACCCTAAAATTCTATAGTGATTTAAGCAGAGTTAGTGCTCCATTTTTGTTCGATGATGTTTAGGAGCCAAAAATGTAAAATAATTATAATAAATTTTAATGGTTGAAGTTACTGTTTACCGTATCTTGCCCAAATGCATGTGTTATTTTCTTGAGCTTGGTAAAGTGTATCTAATCATCTAATCCAGACATTAGAAAAGCACATTACACTAAGAAAAAACTTCATTCATGAATCACAATGAGAGGTCTAAATGAGAGGGGAAAATAACTTGAAACTTAAAATGTAGGTAATTCACAACTGTGGGATGAACCAAAATTTTGTTCAAGATAATAACTTTCCACTTTCACCTTGCTGTGCCCTTAATTTAAGTTTAACATGAAAATTCCTAGATGTAAAGTAAAAAACAAAAAGTAGAAAGGACTGTGTACACTTCAAGATTCCCAATATCTAACTGAAAAATCCTTGTTTTAATTAATTATATGCTATCACACTGCAAATATTCATTGGATATAATAATAACCCTCACATCTTTTCAACTCCTATGCCGTATTCCATTATTGTCTCATTAGAGAGACAGCTGCTATTTAAGGGCTCTTAACAACTAAATCTGCCAAATCTGGATAATTCTAATGTCTTTTGTGTTTACACATCAAGATAAAGAATCTGATAGATTGTGTTAATGGATCCCGCACCCTCTGGTTTCCTGGACTATGCTAATGAATCCTTCATTTGCAAAACAATCTTTAACAGTTTTTAAAATTCATATTGAATAGATGAATAAGTTTTTAAAAACTTTCTCAGTTAAAGTATGTAATATTCACAAAATTTACAGAACCCCTGTTATTTTAGACTTCAAGTTAAGTATCTGCCATTGCAGAGCCTAATTTCACTTTCTTTCAACATTGCAAAGCTCATTAACTCCCTTTCACTATAATTTCCTAGATTATTCATTTATTTACTTATTTAGAGAATTATTAACTGAAAACTTTCTATCAACTCTTAGTCTCAATGTCTGTTCAGAGACTCCATGTTTTATAAGCAAAGCTTTGACAGTCTCCCATAACGTCCTTGACAGACAACACACCAGAATCTTCATGAATGCTTCTCCAGTCCTGCCTTCAGCCTCAAAGTTCCAAAACTTTAGACTCACTCATCAGCATTTCGTGACAAACATTGGAACATAGCATTCCAGTGTGCCCTTGACGAGCTGTCCCCACAGACATAAGACCCTCTCTTCCCCCTTCAAACAGAGGAAAGCTTCTTTGTTTACTTTTGTGCAACAGTGTGGAGGTAGTAATTAAGACCAAAATCTCAAAAGTCCAAAGGAAAAGATATTATTAAAAAAAAAAAAAAAAACTCAGAGAGAACAGCCTGTGAAGATTGCTGTGTGCTGTATTTCTCTTGACAGATTCCTCTGGATGGGATAGAATCTTATATGATTATAAAGAACACTTTGCAGCTCTTGCAAACCCATAAATTAGAGTTAGACTTATTAAGGATGCAAAAAAGTCTTCATTTAAAAAAATATAGGTTATTTTAAGAGTTTATTTAAAGATTATTAAGAAATTCATACAGTGGGAAACTCAATGCAAAAGCATTTCAAGATAATTTAAGTATCAGGAATTATGATGAAGAAAATAAAATATTTCATATCCATTTTTTTTAGTTTTTAATTACTAGACAATTTAAAAACCCAGTCAAATGCTGAATTCTCCCTCTTTGACCTTATATGGCCTTGCCCTTCATCACCATGACAATTATTTTCTTTTGATAGATGAATGGACAGATGGATAGACGATAGATGGAGAGAGAGAGAGAGATAGACAGATAATTTCCATATATCCTTTATCCATTCCTGTGTATCCAATCTAGTCCAAGGTCCATCATCTCCCACTGACCTCCTTCACATATAGCTCCAGGGCAAACCCATCTCCAGTCTGTTCTCCACAACACTCTTTGCAGCCTTATCAAATACCATGCCCATCAATTTTCTTGCTCACCATGCTTCACCCATACTGTCTTCCCCACATCTCCACCAACTGCCCATGGTTACTCCTAATATTAAGACTTTGCAACCCTCTTCACACTATCTCTTGTGCTTTTTTCCAATTGTTTTTATTACTTAGAATGAATTCTTTCTTTACCTCACCAATCCCACCCAAATTTTTATTTTACCCACGTCAGCAAAATTTTTGCATTCATAGACTAATGAAAGTATGCACACACACACACCCATACACACTCAATAACACATACATTATATACAGTTATACATATTCTATCTATGTAATGAAATATACAAATAATAGCAAACCTTAAAAATATTCTAAGGATAAAATACAAATATTGTATTTGTACAATACAATTGTATTTTATACAATATTTGTACAATATTTGTACAATACAATTGTATTTTATACAATATTTGTATAATATTTGTATAATATTTGTATTATAATATTTGTATAATATTTGTATAATTTGTATAAAAATATTCTAAGGATAAAATACAAATATTGTATTTTATATGTACTTAGTAATGATTAAAAAGCTTATTTTGTCACTAAAAATGTTTTCAACAATATTTTAATGAGAAATGTAACTGAATATGCAATAATTTAAAAGTCTGCTGCTTCTAAATTCTGTTTAATTTAGGTTTGTAAAAATTTTTTAATCAAATTTTATGGGTGACACTGGTTAACATAATTATATAAGTTTCAGGTGTATAACGTCTGCATATTGCATGGTGTGTTTACCACTCAAATTCAAATCTCCTGTCACTGCCCTGGCCAGCATGGCTCAGTTGGTTGGAGTATCATTGTGTTAACCAAAAGGGATTTGATATCCAGCCAGGGTAGATGCCCAGGTTGCAGGCTCAGTCTCTGGTCAGGGCGCATATAAAAGGCCACTGATGGATATTTCTTTTGCTCTCTCTCTCCCACCCTTCCTCTCTCTCTCATATCAATGAGCATGTCCTTGGGTGAGGATTAAAAAAAAGTTTCCTGTCACCATATGTTTGACCCCCTTTACCATTTACTACCTTCTCCCTACCTCTCCCTCTCTCTGGTAACCATCACACTATTGTTTATGAGTTTTTGTTTGTTTGTTTTTTGTTTGTTCCTTTGTTGCTCTCAGTTTTATATCCCATATTTGAGTGAAATTGTAAGGTTCTCAACTTTTTCCATCTGACTTATTTCAATTAGCATAATATTAAGATCCATCTGTGTTGTTGCAAATGACAGTATTTCATCTTTTTTACGGCTGAGTAGTATTCCATTTTATATATGTATCACATCTTTATTCAATCATCTATGGAGGGACACTTCAGTGGTCTTCGTGTCTTGGCCACCATGCTGAAAAAAGATACAGTTGTCCTTCGCAATGTAGTGAGGGACAACTGTATACTTCACTGGTGAGTTCCCATATAGAACTTTATATGTTGTTAAAATTACATGAAGGTTTAAGAGTTAGAAAGTATTTAAGAGCATATGAAGTGTTAATGAGAGTGTGGGAAACATTTATAGGAGTGTGGGAGGGGTTTATAAATCCTTAAAATATATATAAATAATAAAATAAATATAACACCATTACTTCACTGATTTTCACCTATTGCAGAGGGTCTCTGGAATGTAATTCCCACAATAGGTAAGGGATCACTGTACTTAATCAAAAAGGCAATAAAGTTCAGTAATTGGCTCTGGAGCCAGACTGACCTTATACCTGGATTAATCATGTCCTAGTTGTGTGATCTTTGGGAGGTTTACTAATTTTTTGAAGCTTCAGTTTACTCATGGGAAAAATGACATAATAATTACATCACCTCCATGGAGTTTTGATGATTAAATGAGTGATTATGTGTAAGTCGCTAAGAACAGATCCTGGCACAGAGGAAGTGCTTTATTAATGCCAGCTAATATTGTTGTATTTATAAACTCAGAGATACACCAGAGCATTTTGCATACTTCTCACCTCAAATTCTCTACTTTGCTATAAATAATCATGGGATGAAAATATTCTAAATACGATGCTAACTCTGTATTACTGCCCATAATTATTCCTACAGATTTCAGCCAAGCAACCACTATACATAGGGATAAACATAATTTGTCTATAAAATGTTTTGATTAAAGTCAAAAGTCCAGTACATCTCTTTAGTCAAGTGGCTTAACTTTTATATTTACTATTAAACAGAAACTTGCAAGTGCCATAGGCTCAGGCATGTTAGAAACATCTGTTCTTCATCCACCTGCATAGTAAATCTTCCACAATGTGAATTTGTTTTAATACTTGTTTCTTCTAATATTAAACATTATTTTCTCTGTGCCAGTATTTACTGTCAAAGAAACATATTTTAGTTTGTATTTTACTGTTATCTATGTCCGGTTTCAGCCATTCTCATTGTATCATGAAAACCACTGGCATTTTGAAGTCTGTTAATAAACTGGAATCTCTATAGAGCTTTATTTTTTTTATTTTTGTTTTTTCCCATCACCATTTATCCATCCATATCCCCTTCCACTACCACCCACTCCACTTCTCCCCTGCAATCACCACACTGTTGTGCACATCCACAAGTTCTTTGTTTTTTCTTTTTCTTCAGCCTTTCACCCCCAGCCTCCTCATTCCCAACTGTCAGCTGCTCTCTATGCATCTGTCTTTATTTTGATTGTTAATTCAGTCTGTTTGCTAGGTTCCATATACGAGTGAAATCATATGGTACCTGTCTTTCTCTAACAGGCTTATTTCACTCAGCATAATACTCTCCAGGTCTACCCATGGAATACAATTCAACCATAAAAAAGAAAAAAAATTACCCTTTGCTAGAGCATCAACAGAAGATTTTAAACATGTGTCCTTATGCTTAAGAAGACATAGAGTGCTAGCCTGGATATCACAAAATGTTAAACGTAATTGAAAACATAATAGAACTTTGTCCTCCTGTTCAGTTTTTTTGCTTCCTAATATCATTAGCTAATTTCTCAAAGTGTTCTATACATTCTAATGTGGACCATAATTTAAGCAATCTCTTCACTTTGTGAGGATTAATTTAGTTGGCAATAAAATATTATAGATATGACCTGGGCAAAAGTGAATTGTGATCTATTTTAATATCCTATGAGCAAACAGAATAACAAGCTCACCATTGTGCACCTCTCAGCAGAGAATACCTACTTTTTCTTCAGGTCACCTCAGTACAGAATGTGGTCTAAGTCTGAACTAGAGACCAATTTAGGGTACCCATGTGGGTTCACATATTATTAAATAATGGTCAAATTTATTTCTTTCTCATTTGTATGTACAGATATGTACCAGTATAAATTATATTACTAACTTGGTGCTCTACCAATGAAATGCTTTGTACATGTTCCAGGGTATGTCATCTCTACTTTGGAGGCCACATTGTTAGCTCTTTCCTCAATCTTCACTTCTTCAGGAGGGCCTGTCAGGGTCATGAATGACTGAAAAGGGTTAATATTACCAATTGAATCTATGGAAATATATTTCTTTTTAAAATTTTTGTTGAATTTATTGGGGTGATATTAGTTAATAAAATTATATAGGTTCATGCCTACAATTGTATAATATGTCATCTGTAGATTGTATTGTGTATTCACGACCCCAATCAAGTCTCCTTCCTTCATCATTTATCCTCCCTTTACCATCTTCTACTTCCCCCCACACCCTCTGGTAATGACCATACTGTTGTCTGTGTTTATGAGTTGCTTCCTTTGTTTTGGTTTTTGTTTAATCTATTCATCTTTTCCACCTGTCTCACAACAAACTTTCTCTCAAATAGTTGTGTTTGTTTTCTGTATCTGTGAGTCTAATTTGTTTGTTTCTTTTGTTCATTAGATTCTACATGTAAGTGGAATTACATGGTATTTGTCTTTCTCTGACTGACTTATTTCACTTAGCATAATATTTTCCAGGTCCATCCATGTTGTCACAAAAGGTAAGATTCCTTCTTTTTTATGGCCAAGTAGTATTCTTTCATGTAAATATGTCACAGTATTTTTTTATACACTCATCTACTGATAGGCACTGAGGCAACTTCCAAATCTTGGCTATTGTAAATAATTCTTCAATGAACATAGGGGTGCATATATTCCTTCAAATTGATATTTTGGCCTTCTTTGTATATATTCCCAGAAGTGGAATATCTGGGTCATAAGGCAGTTCCATTTTAATTTTTGGGGGGAATCTCCAAACTATTTTTCATGGTGGCTGCATCAATCTGTACACCCCCAACAGTGTAGGGTGCCTTTTTTCTCACATCCTCACCAATATTTGCTTTTTATTTATTGATCATAGTCATTCTAACAAGTGTGAGATGATATCTCATTGTGGTTTTAATTTGCATTTCTCTGATGTTTAGTGATGTCAAGCATCTTCTCATATGTCTGTTAGCCATCTGTATGTTCTCTTTGTTGAAGTCCTTTACCTATTTTTAATTGTATTGTTTGTTTGTTTGTTTTGTTTGTTTCTAGCATTAACTTGTATAGGTTCTTTATAAATTTTGGATATTAATCCCTTATCATTGGAAAATATGCTCTCCCTTTCTGGGTTGTCTTTTCACTTTGCTGGCAGTTTCTTCTGCTGTGCTATAACTTTTTAGTTTGATGTAGTCTTATTTTTTATTTTTCTTTTGTTTCCTTTGCCTGAGGTGATATATAAAAAATATTCCTACAAGAAGTGTCTGAAATTTTACTGTCTATGTGTTCTTCTAGGATTTTTATGGTTTCATGTCTTAAATATTTAACCCATTTTGAGTTTATACTTGTGTATGATGTAAGGAGGTGGTCTAAGTTCACTTTTTTGCATTCATCTGTCCAATTTTCCCAACACCACTCATTGAGTAGACTCTATTTTCCCCATTGTGTGTTCTGGCCTCCTTTATCAAATGTTAATTGACCATAAGGGCATGGATTTATTTCTGGGCTCTCCATTCTGTTTTATTGATCTATATGTCTATTGTTATGCCAGTACCATGTGGTTTTGATTACTATTGCCTTCAGATAGCATGATTCCTTCAACTTCATTTTTTCTCAGGATGGCTGTGGCCATTTGTGGTTCCATATAAATTTTTGGACTATCTATTCTATTTCCGTGAAATATGCCATTGGTATCTTGATAGGAATTGCATCGAGCTATAGAATGCTTTGGGCAGCATGGACATTTTAATGATGTTAATTCTTCCTATTCATGAACATTGTATATACTTCCATTTACTTGTAACTCTTAAATTTCTTTCTTCTCTGTTTTATAATTTTCTAAGTACTCTACAGGTCTTTACTTCCATGGTTAAATTTATTCCTAGTATTTTTTGAAGCAATTGTGAGTGAGATTGTTTAATTAATTTCCCTTTCTGCTAGTTAATTATTGGTATATAAAAATGCAACTGATTTCTAGATATTTATTTTGTGTCCTGCTACTTTACTAAATTTGTTTATCAATTCTAGTAGTCTTGAATTTTTTGGAATAGTTTCAAGAGGATATGTGTTAGTTCTTTAAATGTTTGGTAAAATTCACTTGTGAATCATTCTGGTCAAGGACTTTGGTTTGTTTGAAGTCTTTGATTACTGCTTTAATTTCATTTGTTATACCATGTCTATTCAGAGTTTCTGATTCATACTAATTCACTATTTGAAGATTGTATGTTTTCAGAAATTTATCCTTTGTAAGGATTATCTAATTTTTTAGCATATAGTTGTCTGTAATATTTTTACAGCACCTTGTATTTCTGTGGAGTCAGTTGTTACTTCTTTTTCATTTTGGATTTTATGTGGTTCCCCTTTCCTTTTTTCTTGATGAGTTAGTTAAAAGTTTGTCAATCTTACTTACCTTTTCAATGAACTAGCTCTTGGTTTAATTAATCTTTTGTATGTTTAGACTCTCATATATTTCTGCTCTTACATTTGCTTTCATTCTACTAACTTTGCACTTTGTTGTTCTTTTTCTAGTTCTTTTAAGTGTCAAGTTAGATTGTCTATATTTTATTTTTCTTGTTTCTTGAGATAGGACTATAATGCTCTGAATTTCCCTCTTAGGGTTGTTTTCCTTTTTGTCCCATAGATTTTGGGTTGTTGTGTTCTCATTTTCATATGTTTCAAGGTATCTTTGGACTTCTTCCTTAATCTCACTCAAGCTATTCCTTGTTTAGTAACATGCTGTTTAGCCTCCATGTTTTTGTGTGTGTCGGGGTGTTTTTTTTTTTCTTGTGATTGACTTCTAGTTTCATACCATTATGGTCAGAGAAGATGCTTGCTATAATTTCAATCTTCTTAAATTTACTGAGACTTATTTTGTGTCCTAACACATGGTGTCTTCTAGAAAATGTTCCATGTGCATTTGAAAAGAATCTACTGCTTTGAGGTGAGTAAATGTATCTTTTAAATAGCTCATTATGATGCCTTTCCATTCTTGACAGCAGCAAAATCAACATGAAGATTGTGCAGAATGATCAAGCAATGCACACTATCCCATATGTATAGCAAAAAATAAAATAAAATAAACTGATTTCAGTATGTTGTTCTGGCCACTCATGAGCCCAAATATTTTTTTTTTATTTTGAGTTAGTGTCAATAAACAGTCTTTATTTTTATTTTTGTTTTAAATTGGTTTTGATGTCTTTAAATGATTTCTCTTGGTTTTATTCTAAGTCCCTCTTATCCTAAAATTTATAAGTGCTTCATTTCTGAAAATACTTTTGAGAGTAAAGACTTTTAGAATAAGAAATAAAGATTTTTTGAGGGAGATGATAGAGACCTGTTAATCTTGATTACATAGGACAAAACATTCTGAGTGTGTATTATGAAGAATAGTCCTTAAACCCCAAAGCAATCCATTGGGCTGGTTGAATTACTTGATTTTTCCACGTCTAATTTTTCAAATTCAATTGATTTCCAAATAGCTTCTCTACTTTGCCATCTGTTTCTAAAGCAAAATTTAACACAAATCTGTGGAGGATGAGGTTTGTTTTATTTCTTTTCAATTTAAGTTTTAGTGTATCATGTTTAGGTTAAATTCCAGGTTGAATGGGTCATTGAAACCCAGCATCTCACCTACATGGTTTCTTAACTTCTAAGTAGAGCATGTTGTCTTTCTTATGACATTACATTTGAACCATAGAAATAGATTTACTATGCTAGAGAGCATCCATATAGCACATGCAGTAGTGCTTCCTAAGTAAAAAGGCAGTAAATAAGCATTTCAGTATTGCTCATCTCTACAAGTACCAAGTTCTCAACTGTGTAAGCCCTAATGCATTTTGAAACTGTTTATTCTGAATCTGATAGTTCATATGCAAATAAATTTTACATATTCTGTGTAGGATAATCTGACATATGTTGACATGTAAGGATAAACAACCATCACACATTTAGCATTCTAATTATGTTATGGGGTGACATTGAGTTCATGTATATCCCACTGGGGTATAAGAATTCATTACTGTATCACAATACATTTTCATACAACAGTAGTTCTTTTGTTCCTTCTATGAATAAAGAATGTATTTGCCTTTGATGTTTGGAAGAAAATGAATAGAAAACACTATATATAAATATCAATAAAAATTCATACCAATATAATATTCCCTAACAACTGGGAGGAAAAATAACATGAGGATAAATTGAGAAATATTGTAATATATAAGAAATTGTTGGGCCCTTGTTGGTGTAGCTCAGTTGATTGAGTGCGGGCTGTGAAACAAAGGGTCACCAGTTCGATTCTCAGTCAGGGCACATACCTGGGTGGTGGGCCAGGTCCCCAGTGGAGGCCACGTGAGAAGCAACCACACTCTGATATTTCTCTCTCTCTTTCTCCCTCCCTTCTCCTCTCTCTAAAAATAAATAAGTAGGGGGAGAGAAGGTGGCGATGGAGTAGGAGGGAGCAGATTTCACTTCCTTCTACACACAGGAGAAAAAACTGCCTAATCCACAGAGGAACAGAGCAGACAGACAACAGTAGCCCAGTGTATTTGAAAATGAGTCCAAAAACTGTAGCAGACACTGAAAAACCAGAAACCAGACAGTAAGAAGGATGTTTCAGGACACTAAGGTCCCAGGGACTACCGAGGGGACCAGGGTGCAGTTGTAGCCCCAGGCCCGGTGCCCAGAGTGGGCACTGGGTCGACCACAGACTTCTAGAAAGTGGAGGGCTTGCCGCAGTCCATGGGAGAGAGTGAGGTCAACTGCTCCCTCCCTCCCCGACAGACCAGGGTCTGAGCAACACCAGGAGAGCTCTGGTCATGGAGGGGGGGATAAGGATGAAGAGGCAAGGCACGGGGCCATGATTACCCACAGAGTCTGTGGTTCCCAGCTCGGGAGAGCTGAGAGACAGGCAGTGACGGGCACTAACCCTTATAGTCACCGGTCTGGCTGGATAATTGGGCTACACGGGGTGCCAGGCTTAGTAGCAGGAATTTATCAAACAGAGAAACTAGGGAATCTGCTGTGACAGCCCCACAGCCGACTCCCAACCCAGCTGGGCAGAGACCCCGAGGTTACATGGAAGGTAATGTATTTCCCCATAGCACTGGAAAGGGTTTGTGCCCAAACCGACGGGACCGAGGCAGCCAAGCCCAGTGGGCACCCCTGCACCCCAGCCTCCAGTGATAACCACTTGGGAAAAACATTCTGAAGAAAACCAGGATTCCCTCATCTAAGATATTGGGGAAAGGAGCCAGACTAGCTTGGGACAGTGCTTGAAAGAAAGGCCGAGTAAACATCAGGAAGGGAGAAACACCACACCAATCACTCCCCAGCCTCCTGCAGCCAGCAAGACCAGAAAAACAGATTTGGCCAGTTTGAAACCAACAAGAGGTGTGTTTCTTCTTTTTTTTAATACTATTTTTTTCAGTAAGGTTTTATTTTTGTATTATTGTTTTTAAATTTTTCATTACTATTTTATTTTCAATTGCTTTTTCCTCTCTTTCCTTCCTTCTTGATTTAGTGCTTCACCCCTTCTTTCCAATTTTATCTCTTCTTTCTACCTTCTTCTGCCATTTTTTTTCTTTAAATACTCACAAGTGAGAAAAAAGCTTGGAACTGTGAAAGGACCTGAGATGGACTCAAAGACGGGAACTACAACAGCTGAGACAGTGAGACAAATTTCACTCAGCTATTGCAGGGAAACTGGAAGTTTCTGCACATTGGTATTATTATTTTCTCCTTTTTTCATTATTCCTACATCCTTTATTTTAATAGTATTTTTGTATTCCCCTTCTTTCTGTATAGGCTTCTTTGCTTGGCAGGTTACATTGTACCATTTGACAGATTTCCCCTGTTCTCTCTTCTACATTGTATTGCTAATTTACTGTCCTTCATGTGAATTGTGTTCTATCAGCACACTACTCAAAGTCCTATACCCCCTGTTCAGGTTATTCAGATCACATAAATTCTGGCATATGAGTGTTGCTCCAACATTATTATAAATAATTGTCATTCCACAAAATTGTAAATACTTCACAGCACCCTTCCCGTATTTTAGTCCATGTCACAGTCTCCTGAACTCTATTATTGGGGAGGTTAACACTATTCTCTCACATGCTACACCTATGTACTATTCTTTACTATCACCTTATCCCAGAATCTGACCTCCCCAACTTCACTGCTTTCTAGAGACAACTCACAAGCCTTCCCTTCCCAACAAGAGTCTTATCTTCTTCCCATCCTTTCTTAAAAGTGGCTAGTTGGGTTGAACATCACGGTTAACTATACATAGCCAAAAGATCTCCTATCACTTATATACTGGCTGCTAATGTAAATATCATACAATATTCTTCTGCTGTCTTAAACCATTTTTTCTGCCCCTCCAACTGATCACAAAAAACACTAGGTGGAAGTGGTGAACAACGAGATACCCAAAAGAGACTTCACCACTGAATCTCACAGGCATTCTACCACAGCAGTTCATACCATAAACCCTGGGAGCCAGAACAAATCCATTTAAGTAGCAGAAGCTATCAAGAAGAGTATCACAAACAATGAGAAGACAAAGAAACAATCCCCAAATGAAAGGAAAGGAGGAAGCCTCAGAAAGAATGCTAAAGAAATGGAGGCAAGTTAGCTATCAGGTATTGAATTCAAAGAACTGGCTATCAGGAAGTTCTATAAGATCACAATAAACTACCAGAAACTACAAGAGAACTACAATGAACTCGCTGCAAACTATATCACATGAAAAAGGAAATAGAAAACATAAACAAGGGCCAATAGGAAAGGAAGAATACAATTGCTGAACTGAAGAACACAGTGGAAGGAATCAAAAGCAGGATCGATGAAGCAGAAGATCAGATCAGTGAGTTAGAGAACAAAGTAGAAAAAAAAAACCAGAATGAGCATGTAAAGGAAAAAAGGCTCAGAAAGAATGAAGAGAGATTAAGAGAAATGCAAGACAATATGAAATGTAATAATATCCATGTAATAGGGATACCAGAAGGAGAAGAAGAAGAGCAAGGGATAGAAAATCTATTTGAAAAAGTAATGATGGAAAACTTCCCTAATTTGATGAGAGAAAAGTCACACAAATACAGGAAACACACAGAGTCCCAATCAAGAGGAACCCAAAGAAGCCCTCTTCAAGACACATCATAATTAAAATGGCAAAATTCCAAGACAAAGAGAGAATCTTAAAGGCAGCAAGGGAGAAGAAGGAAGAAACATACAAGGGAACCCCAAAAAGGTTAGCTGCTAACTTCTCAATGGAAACACTCCAAGCCAGAAGAGAATGGCAAGAAATATTCCAAGTAATGAGAACCAGAGGCCTGCAACCTAGGCTGCTTTACCCAGCAGGGCTCTCAATCAAGATAAAAGGCCAAATAAAGAGCTTCAAGACAAAAGAAGTCTAAAAGAATATGCATCCACCAATCCAGTGCTGCAAGAGATGCTAAAGGGAATGCTCTAAGGAAAGGAAGGATAGGAGAGAGACAGAGAGAAACATAGGTACAAAAATGACAATGAATAAGTACCTATACATAATAACCTTAAATGTAAATGGATTAAATGCTCCAATCAAAAGACACAGAATAGCTGAATGGATAAGAAAGCATGACCCACACATGGGTCATGCTGCCTACAAGAGACCCACCTGAGGACAAAAGACCTATACAGAAAGTGAAGGGCTGGAAAAAAATTTCCAAGCAAACGGACAGGAAAAAAAAATGCTGAGGCAGCAATACTCATATCAGACAAAATAGACATAAAAAAAGAGCCATAAAGAGAGACCCAGAAGGTCACTTCATAATACTCAAGGGAAGAATCCTCCAAGAAGACATACACATTGTAAAATATGCATGCACCCAACATAGGAGCACCCAAATACATAAAGAAAATCTTAGAGGACTTCAAGAAAGATATTGATAGCAACACAATTATAGTAGGGGATTTTAACACCTCACTGTCAAAAATGGACAGATCTTCCAAACAAAATATCAACAAAGATATTGTGGCATTGAACAACGCCCTAGATGAAATGAACTTAGCTAATGTATATAGAGAGCCCTGCATCCAAAAGAAGCTAAACTCATTTCTTTTCAAATGCACGTGGAATCTTTTCAAAGATAGACCACATGATAGGACTCAAAAAAGTCTCAACAAATTCAAGAAAATTGAAATCATACCAAGTATTTTCTCTGACCACAAGGGACTGAAATTAAAAACTAACTGTGAGGGAAAAAACCCCAAACACTCAAAATCATGGAGATTGAATAGCATGCTATTAAACAATGAATGGGTCAAGAATGAGATTAGGGAAGAAATCAACAGGTTTCTGAAAACAAATGAAAATGAGCACACGACAACCCAAAACTTATGGGACACAGCAAAGGCAGTACTGAGAGGGAACTTCATAGCAATACAAGCCCTCCTAAAAAAGACAGAAACATTTCAAACAAATAACCTAACCCTACACCTACAAGAACTTGAGGAACAACAACAAAGACAGCCCAGAGCTAGTAGAAGGAAGGAAATAACCAAAATCAGAGCAGAAATAACTGATATAGAGACTAAAAGCACAATACTAAGAATCAATGAATCCAGGAGTTGATTTTTTGAAAAGATAAACAAAATCGACAAGGCTTTAAGGAGGCTCATCAAGAAAAAAAGAGAGAGGACCCAAATAAACACAATCAGAAATGAAAGAGGAAAGATTACAACTGACAACAAAGAAATACAAAGGATTGTAAGAAATTACTATGAGAAGCTATATGCCAAGAAACTTGAAAACCTCGGTGAAATGGACAAATTTCTAGAAAAATATAATCTTCCAAAACTCAATAAAGAAGAAGAGTAAGTCGGAACACACCAATAACTGCAGATAAAATTGAAGCAGTAATGAAAAAACTCCCAACACACAAAAGCCCTGGACCAGACGGGTTCACAGGAGAATTCTATAGAGCATTTAAGGAAGAGCTAAGCCCTATTCTTCACAGTCTATTCCAAAAAATCCAAAGTGATGAAAGACTCCCAAACTCTTTCTATGAAGCCAGCATCATCCTAATCCCAAAACCAGTTAAAGACACAACAAAGAAGGAAAACTTCAGGCCAATATTGCTGATGAATATAGATGCTAAAATCCTCAACAGAATATTGGCAAACTGCATCCAGCAATACATTTAAAAAATCAACACACCATGACCAAGTGGGATTCATCCCAGGGATGCAAGGATGGTTCAATATTCACAAATCAGTAAATGTAATACATCACATAATCAAAAGCAAAGACAAAAATCGCATGATCATATCAATAGATGAAGAAAAAGAATCTGACAAGGTACAGCACCCATTTATGATAAAAACACTGAGCAAAGTGGGAATAGAGGGAGCATTCCTCAATATAATAAAGGCCATATATGAAAGACCTACAGCCAACATCATACTCAATGGACAAAAACTAAAATCTTTTCCACTAAGATCAGGAACAAGACAAGCTGGTCCACTTTCACCACTTCTATTCAATATAGTATTGGAAGTTTTAGCCACAGTGATTAGACAAAAAAAGGAAATAAAAGGCATCCAAATCGGAAAGAAGGAAAGAAAACTGTCACTGTTTGAAGATGATACGATAGTGTACATGGAAAATCCTATAGACTCCACCCAAAAAGTGCTCAACCTAATAAATGAATTTGGCAAAACAGCGGGATACAAAGTCAATATTCAGAAATCAAAGGCATTTTTGTATACCAACAATGAAACAGCAGAAAAGAAATCAGGAACAAAATCCCATTTGATATAGCAAAAAGAAAAATAAAATACCTAGGAATAAACCTAACCAAGGAGATAAAAGACCTGTATGCAGAAAACTACACAACACTGAAGAATGAAATCAAGGAAGACACAAACAGATGGAAACACATACCACGTTCATGGATTGGAAAAATGAACATCATCAAAATGTCTATATTTCCCAAAGCAATATACAGATTCAATGCAATATCTATCAAAGTACCAATGGCATATTTCACAGACATAGAAAAAACATTTCAAAAGTTTATGTGGAACCATAAATGACCCCAATAGCAGCTGCAATTTTTAGAAAGAAGAACAAAGTAGGAGGGATCACAATACCTGATACCTGATACTTGTAACTGTATTACAAGGCCACTGTAACCAAAATAGCCTGGTACTAGCATAAAAGCAGACACATAGACCAAGGAAACAGAACAGAGAACCCAGAAATAAACCCAAGTCTCTACAGTCAGTTAATATTCGACAAAGGGGGCAACACCGTAAAATGGACTAACAATAGTCTCTTCAACAAATGGTGTTGGGAGAACTGGACAGCTACATGCAAAAAAATGAAACTCGAGCACCAACTTACACCATACACAAAAATAAATTCAAGATAGATAAAAAGGCTTAAATATAAACTGTGGTACCATTAAAATCCTAGAGGAGAACATAGGCAGGAAAATCTCAGATATCTCATGCAGCAACATTTTTACTGATATGTCCCCCAGAGCAAGGGATATAAAGGAAACAATAAACAAATGGGATCTCATCAAAATAAAAAGCTTCTGTACAGCTAAAGAAAACAGCATTAAAATAAAAAGAGAACCAACTATATGGGAAAACATATTTGCCAATGATACCTTAGACAAGGGTTTCATCTCCAAAATATACAAAGAACTTACACAACTCCACTCCAAGAAGATAAGCAACTCAATTTAAAAATGGGCAAAGGACTTGGACAGACATTTCTCCAAGGAGAACATACAGAGGATTCACAGATACATGAAAAGATGCTCAATGTCGCTAGCCATCAGAGAAATGCAAATTAAAACCACAATGAGATACCACTTTACACAGGTCAGAATGGCCATCATAAACAAAGCAACAAACAACAAGTGTTGGAGAGGCTGTGGAGAAAAGGGAACCCTAGTGCACTTTTGGTGGGATTGCAGACTGGTACAACCACTATGGAAAACAGTATGGAATTTTCTAAGAGAAGTAAAAATGGAACTGCCTTTTGACCCAGCAACCCCACTGCTAGGATTATATCCCAAGAACCCTGAAACACCATTCCAAAAGAACCTATGCACCCCAATGTTCATAACAGTGCAATTTATAATAGCCAAGTGTTGGAAGCAACCTAGATACCCATCAGTAAATGAATGGATCAAAAAACTATGGTACATATATACAATGGAATTCTATATGGCAGAAAGAAAGAAGGAGCTCCTACCCTTTGCAACAGCATGGATGGAACTGGAATGCATTATGCTGAGTGAAATAAG
Organism: Carollia perspicillata; assembly: GCA_004027735.1. Lineage (NCBI taxonomy): Eukaryota > Metazoa > Chordata > Mammalia > Chiroptera > Phyllostomidae > Carollia > Carollia perspicillata. The sequence continues at coordinate 75,901 of PVKM010000601.1, forward strand.
CCAGGCAGTAAAAGACAAATACCATATGATCTCACCTTTAACAGGAACCTAAGCAACAAAACAAACAAGCAAGTAAAATATACCCAAAGACAGTGAAATAGAAAACAGGCTGACAGTAACCAGAGAGGAAAGGGAAGGGAATTTCAGAGGAAAAAGGGAAGGGAGAACAGGAAGAAGTATAAAGGACACATGGACAAAAACTAAGGGGGGTGGAAATGGGAGGGAGGAAGGGAGCACTGGGGAGTGGACTGGGATAGGAGTAAAAGACAGAAAATTGTACTTGAATAACAATTAAAATAAAATTTAAAAAATTAATAAAAATAAAAATAAATAAATAAAATCTTTAAAAAAAGAAAAAAGAAATTGTTGACATATACAAAGTAGTCAATAAATATTGTTATTGTTAGACTTTTATCAAATTAAAAATCCTGATATTTAGACTTTAAAGAAATACATGAGGCAATGAAATGCTATCTTTTTGCATACTAAAACCACGACTCATTTAAGAAAAATAAAATCTATTTTAAAGTTAACAGAGAACTTCATTCATGTTCTTAAATGTAATGTGAAGATTTATGCAGAAGTGTGCATGGGAAATGACAGCTATGTTCTGAGGTGCAGGAAAAGATATCTGGATGTAAATTCAAAGTGATTACTACTGCCACTCACACATTGCAACAAGTTACTTACTTGTTTGTCATACATAGTTAAGACTTGAGAATCTGCACTAACAAAGTTTTGTTATAATAGGAAACATTACTTGCTCTCAAAAACCTCAACTGCTGCCCTGTTTCAATTCCCAGTTGGCTCACATTCTTGGGTTGCAGTCCTTGTACTGAGATGTTGGCATTCAAAACGCAACCAGTTGATGTTTTTGTCCCACTCATTCTTCTCCCCTTCCCTTCTCTCTAAAAAGTAAGTAAATATAACCTTTCAAAAAAAAAATCCTGAAATGAGCTGATTACAACTAAAACCTGCACTCCTTCAGCCACTGAATTTGTTCCACATTGAAATATTGGTCTATGATTTTATATGTAAATATTCATTCTAAAGTTTTGATTGGGTGCTTTTTAATAGATTATAAATTTCTTACGAGCAGGGGTTATTTCCTGTCTCCTTGGTTTAATACAAATGGTATATTACTTTACAGATTATGCTCTTCAAAACTCTAATGACAATGTTCAAAATAATACATATGGAGGAAAATAACATGACTTGATATAATTTCAGGCCCTAAATTATTACTTTATTTTAAACAGCTTCATTGAAATATAATTGACCTTCACGTTGAAAGTGAAAAAATTTATAAGTTTTAAATATGTATACACTCATGAAACCATCATGGCAATCAGGGTATTTAACATATTCATCATTTCCAAATGTTTCTTCATGCTTTTTGTAATCCCTCCCTTTGGCGTCTCCTCATTGCCCCTTCTCTAGTGCAGTTAATGGATCTTTGTTCTGGCAATATTAATGAGTTTACATTTATTAGAACTTTATATAAATGCATTCATATCAAAGTACTCTTAGCTTCTTTCACATAGCATAATCTACTGAGAGTCATCTTGTTGTATCATGTATCAATCATTATTCATATTTATACCTGAGAAGTATTTCATAAAATTGATATACCACAATTTGATAATCCATTAGCTTGTTGATGGATAGTTGAATTGTTTTTAGTTTTTCATATAGTGAGACTTATGTGTAAAGTTTAATTTTTTTGCATATAGATAAAGCTACAATCACTGGGCCATCATTCAAAAGACCTTAGCATTTTATTTTCTTTTAAATCCTCACCCAAGGACATTTTTTCCTCACTGCTTTGAGAGAGAGAGAGAGAGAGAGAGAGAGAGAGAGAGAGAGAGAGAGAGAAACATCAATTGGTTGGTTGCCTTCTCTGATTGGGGATTGAATCCACAACTTGGGTATGTGCCATGACTAGTAATAGAACCCGTGATCTTTCAGTCCATAGAAGGATGTTCCAACCAACTGAGTCACATGGGCCAGAGCCTCTGTGTTTCTCAATACCTAAACTGTACTATGAGTTATGCTTGCTTACAAGAACTGAAAAAAGACTCCAGACCTCAAAATGAGGAGGTCCTATAGTGAAGTCCAAGGTCCTAGCACAAAAACCAAGAGGGTGATGGGGCATCATGTGCAAAAGGGCCAAGTGCAATAGACAAACAATTTCCACACTCTTAGAAGAATTTAAGCACTCCACACTACAGCCCATAACTACAGCAGGCTCCTTCCCAGTCAGGCAGAGGGTGCTATTACAGCATGAGCTCACCCTTCTCCATTCCTTGATCAAACAAAAGAGTTTCTACTCTGCTTTACTGAGCTCAGCCTCATTCTATTGGTGTGAATGGCACTGGACAAAACACTGCCATAAACATTCCTGTGCATATCTTCATATTGGTATATGCTATCATTTCTTTTGTGTAAATATCTAAGAGTGGAATAGGTGGGTCAAAAGGTAACTCAATGTTCACTTTTAAAGAAATGACCAAACATTTTTCAAAAGTTCCCTTTACATTTCCAGCTGCAGTGCTATGAAAGTTCCAGTTGCTTCATATGCTCACCAACACTTTATATGTTCAGAATGCTTGTTTTCATTTTTTATTTTTAGCCATTCTAAACAAGACATAGTAATATTTCATTATGGTATTAATTTTCATTTCTATAACAACTAGTAATGTTGAAAATATTTTCATATTATTTATTTACCATCTGTATCTCTTTCTTGATGAAGTGACCATTCAAATCTTTTGTTCTTTCTTATTGATATTGTTGTTTCCTTATTATTGGGTTTTGAGAGTTATTTGTATGTTTATATGTAAGTCAGTTACCAGATAAATGATTTTCAACTACCTTCCCATGGCTCGTACTTTGTCTTTTTGTTCTAATACTATTGATTTTGAAAAGCAGAACTTATAATTTTGATGAAATCCAATTTGTCAATTTATTCTTCACTGTGTCATGTTTTGGGATCTTATCTAAAAAATCTCACTTAACCCAAGGTTAAAAATGTTCTCCTATGTTACTCCCAGTAATTTTATAGTTGAGGATTTATATGTAGCCCTATAGCCAATTTTGAATTATTTTTATATGTACTGTGAGTTATGTGTAGAGGTCAATTTTTAGAAATAGATGTTCAATTTTTCTAGCTCCATTTGTTGAATAGAATATTTTTATCCGTTGGTTCCTTTAAATTTGTGTCAAAAGTCAATGATAAGAGATATATAAGGCTTTATTTCAGGACTCTCCATTTTGTCTCATTAATCTATTACAGGGGTGTCAAATTCATGTTCACTGGGGAACACATCAGCCTCGTGGTTGCCTTCAAAGGGCCAAATATAATTTCAACTCCTTAACAGTTAAGGAGTAGTTACACTTATACACCCTAAAATTATGTTGGCCCTTGAAGGCAACCATGAGGCTGATGTGGCCCCCAGTGAAACTGAGTTTGACACCCCCGATCTATTCGTTTTTGTTGACATGAATACCAAACTTTATTGATTACTGTAACTTTATAAAAAGTCATAAAATCACGTACCATTATTCCCAAAGTATTGTTCTTTTTCAATATTGTTTTGGTTATTTTCAACATTGTTTTAGGTCCTATGCATCTAAATATGAATTTTAGAATCAGTTCATAAATTTCTATTATAAATCTGCTGAGATTTTACTAAGATTTCATTGAATCTCTAGGTCAGTTTGAAGAGAACCAACAGCTTAAGTATTGTGGATTCTCACCAATAAATTCAGTATCATCTCTCCATATATTTATTCCTTTAATTTTTCAACTGTTTTATAGTTTTCAGAGTACGTGTCTTTCATATCTATAAATTTATCTCTACTTCTTTTTCTCCTGCTTTATAAATGACATTTTTCCACTTTGTATAATTTGTTCCATGTATAGAAATGCTATTGATTTTGGAAAATAAATATTGTATCCTTAGAATTAGCTAAACTAAACTAGTTCCAATAGAATTTTTGTAAACTCCATTCAATTTTTTACATAGAACATCATGCCAAATAGTAATAAAAATAATTTTTAAAAATAATTAGATACTTTGATTTATTTTTCTTATATTATTTACATGGGTAGAACTTATAGTACAAGTGATAAAAGTAGATAACCTTGGTTCCTACCATAATTTTAGGGAGAAATTATTCAGTCTTTTACCAACTGTACATTTTTGTAGATGTCCTTTACCTGATTTACCTATTCCTATTTTTTGAGAGTTATATAACAAGTAGTTTTAGAATTTTAATTAATGATATTTCTACAACTCTTGAGATTACTTTTTTCTCTTTTACTGTTAACATGATGAATTACTTGATTATCTGTTTAAATGCTAATTCAAACTTAAATCCAAATAGAGTCCAGAAATGGATATACACATAAAGACCCATTGATTGTGCCAAGATGATTCACTTACTAAAGCATGATTTCAAAAAAAAAAAATGAGAATAGAACAACTGGATCTTTATTACACATGGAAAAAAAAATCATTGACCCTTACCTCATACTGTACAAAAAAATCAACCCAAAAGAGTAATAGGCTTAAATGTAAATGGTGAAGCCAGTCAGAGAAAGACAAATACAATATGATCTCACTTATATGTGGACTCTTAATGAACAAAATACCATATTTTGTCACGTATAATGCACATCCACACTTTTGGCCCAAACTTTCAGGAAAAAATCTTTTTTTACAATTTTTATTTATTTATATTTAGGAACAAAACCGATTGTAATATTCCAGGGTATTATTTTGCATACAGATATTGTTATTGTTTTTAGAGTTATACTTTTTAAAACATAAGCATAAATAAGAGAATGGAAAACATTTATATAGATATGTAATTAGTACTACCCATGTATAATGTGCATCCTTATTTCACCTCAAAACTTTGTGTAAAAAAGTGCATATTATACAAAGCAAAATGTGGTAGAAACAGAGCCATGGACACATGAAACAGATTTACAGCTGTCAAAGGGGAGGGCAGTGAGGGGAACTGGATGTGAAGGTGAAGAGTTTAGTCAAAGGACATATACACATAACCCATGGGCATAGACAACAGTGTGGTGATGGCTAGGAGAAGGGGGTGGAGGTGGACAAAGTGACAGGGGGCTGAGATAGGGGACATCTATAGTAGTGTTGACAATAAAATAAGGAGAAGGAGTTTGGAGAAGAACAAAATGAGAAATAATATACATTTAACTGTGGTTAACATTACACTTAAAAGTAGGTAAGACTGTCAGTATATATTCTCCATATACATGAAAAGATAATGTTTGTTGTATTGAAACAGCTGCATGAAAGAAAGCTGTAGTGTAAAAGCTCAGTTAGGATTGATAAATTTTTTAAAAAATTAAAGATTATTTGTCATACTTAGGTATAAAATTATCTGGGACTTACATAGGATTTGCCAATGTATTACAGTTAGTCTTTTCATTCCAGAATATCTTATAATGTCCTCACTAACTGTATGTTCTTCTACTTTTTAATATATTTTAAAAGACAAAATATCAATGTGTTCATGTTCTTCAAAATTATCCCCATCTATTGACATTACAACATGCATTTTAATATATTTCAAACTAGATGCTAAAGGTTTCTAGCTATATAGAGTTTTATGCAATTCTGTAGGGATTACCAAATCCCAGAGGAAAAAAATGGTTACTTAAATTTAACTGGTCATCCCAAGACTTTCTTTTCTTCATTTCAGGTCAATATTTGACATTGCTCAAATATAATGAGCTCTTGTGCCATGCCTGCATTTAAAATGATTATATTTCTCATTTAAAATGTGAGCTATTGTGCCAAGGCCTACATTTAAGATGAATATATTTCACATTTGAAACAGCACATTAGTATAAAGTCTGCTAAAAAATAATAAAACCAAGTTTCTAAGTGAGAAGCAAATAATTAAAAAGTAGTGAGAAATGCTTCACAAATAGAAATGTAATAAAGACACATTATGACTCTCTTCTGGTTTCTTAGAAATATCATATCCTGACCTTTTCTCTCCTTGATTCTCTGAAGTTCATTCTAAATACGTTTTGCATTGGTACAATTCAGTTCTCTTTTAACTCATTGGAGTCTTTCGAGGTTTTGTACCTACTTTTTGTCTCACTTGTCTTTCTTCTACAGATTTCTGTAACAGCTATGTATAAGCAGGGCTTAGAAGACAAGAAAAAGGAGATCAAATTGGTTTGACAACAAGCTTTTGCTTTCATTTTTCTGTTGCTGATAGAGGATTTAGCTGGTTTTGTAATCTTCCCCTTACTACAGACCATGAAAACAAAACCTTTAAAGTTCAAATGCACAGACTTAGCCTGAGAAAAAACAAATAGACTCATCTCAGCAATGCACTGCCAATTGGCATCCCTGGGGTTCAGTTTCTATAAAAAGGGCCCTTGGCACTGATTCTTTCAGAATTTGTTTTAGTCAGGACATTATCTAAAAGAGAGAGAGGATGCTAAACATATGGATTGGATAGGAAAAAGTTCAAATCTTTTTTTTTTTCAGTGTTAATTCACAACCAGATGACTCTTTGGGCTTTCATATGTTGGAAGAAAAATCTGCAAGGGCCCCTCACACTTCTATACATCTTGCAAATAAATACATCAGCACACTCTGTACCAGACTATCTTTTCAAGGATATTCTATGGAGAACAGCCATAGGTAATTGAGAACTGTCTTCTTCCAGAGCAGAAAGTAGATTGTGTGCTGTCTAGTATGATAAATATGTCTCTTTGGAGGGCAAAGGTTAAACATGTTTGCTTGAGGCTCACTATAAAAAATTAGGATTTCCTAAGCTTGGGGTTTCTCAGTGAGACATAAACACACTACTTACACAGCATTCATCTATATTTACCTGTGTTGCCCTGTGGAAATTGGGGAGCATGAAGAATAAGTGGGAATATAAAGCTTCTGTGGTCATCGTACAGTGAATAGTAAAGTCCTCTGTTTCTGACCTAGGAGTCTCATGTTTTCCACGAGCATCTATGAAACTGTGGCAGGCTACCTTGTTAACTTGCAAGCAGGGTAGAATCTCTGACCCTTTGCATTTCTTAATGCCATATTCCCACCACTTCTGAAGATCCAATGTACCTACTTTCCTCAGGACTCACTTACTCATAATTTGTCCATCAACATGTGCTTATCCAAAATGTTGATTTATTTAATCCACATAGGAAAGCAACAACAAGCCACTCTAAACCATAATTAAACCTTGTATTTTAATAAAACAATGGCAGTATCTTTATCGTGAATGTATTTTATACATATAGTAGTATCTTCTGGCTTCTGTTGAAATACTGATTCCTAGCAGAAGAGACTTGAACTGCTATGTAAAAGTAATCAGCAAATCCTACTAGAAGTATCTGAGTAGGGTTTCTCACAGTCTTTCATACTGTATTGAGAAACAAGGAGGTATCAGAAAACTGAATCCTGGGTAGAATAGACAATGAAACATAATCAGAAAATTTTCTGTTAAATGGAAATTATTACTTCTAAAATTGAGATTATATGTACTAGACTCAAAATAACTTAAAGCTGTTAAATTATATTAACATTAGAAGGAATTCATGGATGTATAGAAAAATGTAAGAATAAGAGACTACTTGACTACAGAAAATATTCATTTTCCTTCTCTGTTGCTAACTAATAAATTATTTCTAGTATTCACTGACTCAAGGAATAAAATAATCTTAAGCATAGAAATAAAAACTAAAGGGTGCAAGCTACATGTGAGGCAAAGTTTAATGTTTTTCATAGCATTATTTGAGAAAGTAATTATTAAGCCATATTACAAATAAAAATTGGCCTCACATAGATTGACTAAGCTCAAGAGCTAACAAGGGGAAAAGCACAAGTTAGAACTCAGATTTATCTGTTTCTAAAGCCTCATTAATTTGACCATATTTAGTCCCAACATCCAAAGAGCTATGAAACTTAGAGAGATGATATGCAAAGTGCTCAACACAGTGTCGGACACATGATAATAACTGAATGCTATTATCCTATTTTTAAAAAGGATTTGAGAGTCAGATTTCCCTTACACAAGAGGTCTGGCACATTAACTCAACAAACATTTTTCAAATGCTTACTCCCATTCAGACATGAGACTGCTGTGTCCTAGGTGAACAAAACTGGGCCCTTACTCTCAGGGAGCTCACAGTGTAGCTGGAGAGAAGCAAGTACACAGGCAATTCCAAGGGCATATTTTAAAGGACGTTTTGGTGAGGTCAGTGTAAGTGTTGTAGGAGGATTTTAGGATCCAGCCATTTTCCTCCATGGTTTCATTTTAGTTAGACACACTTAAGAAAAGTTGGTTGGTTCCAGCACATGGCAGCTTGTTCTTCAGAAGTCTCTGCTTGGTTGGCTATATTACTTTATCTAGGTTTTTTTTTTTTCAGACTTAATAGCCAGGCACAGCAACATCCAGAAAAAACAGCAATATTAGTGTATATTTGGATTCCTGTTATTTGACTCCACCAAAGTCAGAAGTAACCTGCAGCTGATCTAGGTGTCTCCTTACACTAGTCTCCAATGATGAACCAAATGTGATATTGTCCTCCTTGAATTTGTCAAAGCTCAGGAATGAAAGGACAAGCTATGCTATTATCCCTAAATTATCATCTGTACATCCAAACTGAACTAAAATGAGTAACTTCAAGTATTGTACTCCTTGTGCAACCACAGTTGAAATAAAGCATCTTTTGACTTCAAAAACTTCCTGAATCCTTTAGGACCAAGTAAACATGTTGTGAATAAGATAGTTAAGCTACTTACTATGCTCTGAATGTATACCCCAAACTCCCTTGAGCTTTTCTGCTTGCAATACCTGCATATAGTTTATAGGCAATCCAAACATAAAACAAATTCCCCAGAGGCCAATGAATTTGTAGAGAATGCTAATTATCATGGAGACAGAAAGCTTCCAAAGACATATTTCATCCTTTCTGACTCCCTACAGTCTCTCCTAAAAGAGGGGTTAGCAGATTAGCATTTCCCTATCCTTTGTCCACTTTTTGAACTGGAAAAATTACCAGAGTTTGCTATAAATTGAAACAGGAAGAAAGAGAGAAGGGATAAGTTAAGTCCTTTATTGCCACAAAAGCCACTCTGGGAAATCTCATCCTACATACCTACAATATACAACTGCAAGCTCAGAAAATAAAAACACAGCCCTGGCTGGTGTAGCTTAGTGGATTGAGCACGGGCCTGTGAACCAAACGATCACAGTTCGATTCCAAGTCAGGGCACTGACTTGGAATCGAAAATTCCAGGTAAAAAATCGAAAATTCCAGGTAAAAAATTACCTGGGTTGCAGGCCAGTTCCCAGCAGGGGGCTCACAAGAGGCAACCACACATTGATGTTTCTCTCCCACTCTTTCTCCTTCCCATCCCCTCTCTCTAAAAGTAAATAAATAAAAATATTTAAAAAAAAAGAAAATAAAAACACAGAGGTAGACTAAAGCTGACCCAGTGTGGATACACAACACTAGACCCATCCTTCCACAAACAAGTATGATAAGTACTCAACTAAACACTTCACAGTCTTGTAGCTAAGGCCAAATCTTACTTTGCTTTTCAGAATACCTTAAATTTCTACCAACAAAAAAAATTACCAAAGAAGCTAGGCTCACAAATGTTCAAACTGCTAGCAGGAATTACTTTATAATATCAGAAGTAATTTTCTTATAATTCTAGAATATCAGTGAATGAAGCATTACAGTGTCAACCGATGGTCATTGGTGCCAATTGAACACAACAGGAATTCTCAATTTGGGGTTCAGTAAAGAAGGAAACTATTCAGTACGAAGAGCTCAATTGTGACACAGCACAGCTGTGATAATAGCATGGCTTTCAGTTGGCCCCAGGCCAGGTCTCTTCAGCTAGGTAGTTCAGCCCAGCTGAGCTGTCTTCTGCTTCACTTTACTCTGGTCTGGTCAGCTCCACTTTTCTCCAGCTAGATGTCTTTGGTTCTTCAGCTTTTGTGGCAAAAAAAAAAAAAAAAAGAACAGTCTCAAGTGTTCAGTGGAGAGGAAAAGTACACTCTCAGAGCTAGAAGGAAGCTGGCTTATATGGATTAAAAGTCACCACCCCCGGTCCCTGAATAGCCCTCACAATTTCATGGCTCCAAATACACAGTCTCCATTAGTCAGAATAGAGCTACTCTTGTTGGTTGGAGCTTCATGGCTCCAATTGGATGGGGAAAGCCTCAGTCCTATTGATTGAAATTGGATTCCAGAAACTCCTTTGTAAGGGCTGGCTCAGGTGACAGAAACACATTGCAGTTTGGCAGTTCAGCGTCAGCTTCTCCCTGAAGTACAGTTTGTGTGAGAGACCCCTAACATAGCTGCTAGGCTTTTAAAAAAAAAAATGAGCCCAGTTGACCACCAGAAGCCCTTTTGATCTGTTTTCTCAGGGTTCACAGAAGAAGCAGCAAAACTGGATACCCAGATAATGTTACCTACTATTTCACACATCTGTTTTTTAAAAATTTCTTTAAAAAAGAAACAAAGTCAAGGTTTGTTCTATCTGTTCACAAGCAGCAAAAAGCATAAATGTCCACTCGTTTGGCATGAGATTTGGAGTAATGTATTTGTTCTTGTGAGCATCAGAGGCTGAAGGGAACTCTGTCCATTTAGACAGAGATGAATTATACCCAAATCAGTGCGTACCCACCACTGCCAATGATTTACCTCCCTGAACATTTTGCTGTTCAAACCAGGTGAGTAGATGAATATTTGTTATGTACCTTCAAGGTTTATATCACAGGACTCCTAAAGGGAAACAAGATGGTAGAAGTGAAACTTGATTAATTCTGTTGTGAAAGGCATTTCGCGCAATGGAAATTAAATCCTGGAGCCTTGGGAACTGTTAGTTTCTTTAGCTCTTGTATGAAATTGGAGATTGCAGAAGATTTTATGAAGTAGAATCTTTAACTTTTCAGAAAAAAAAGATTAAATGATTTGTTTCTTTTTTTCTCCAACAGTTATTCTTTTAATACTCTCAGGATTTTCACAGGAATTTTCTTGAAAAGCTTTCATTTTCTTGATAGGTATGGAAACGCACTGTTTAAAAAGGTAAAATGTTCCCTATGTTTCTCTAAATAAGAGAAACACAGCTTATTAAGGAAAAACAGGGTGATTTCTCTTGATAAAAAATAATAGATCTAGCATTGAGAAGACATTGTATGTCTTTGATACTCAACATTGTGTCCTAGGTACACATGTTAACCTTGATAACCTCAATAATTTAATATTGATAATGTAAATATTGAGGTAATAAAATATACCATTCTGATAATTTCTTTTCTAAAATTTTATTTATTCATCTTTAGAGGGGAAGGGAGGGAGAAAGGGAGAGAAATATCAATGTATGGTTGTCTCTCATGCTTCCTATGCTGGGAACTGGCCTACAACTCAGGCATGTGCCCTGACTGTGAATCAAACAGTGGTTGTTTGGTTCACAGGCCCATGCTCAATCCACTGAGCTACACCAGCCAAGCCCATCCTGATAATTTCAAGTGATCATGCTGTTACAAACCAGTCTCTTTGTCATTATTTTTATTACTGTTATCATTAGCTATAGCAGGATTAGCAGTAACAGAAGTATTTGGGCATCTATGATGTCTCAATTCTGTAAGATAGGCACATGATGTAAATGACTTCTAATCCTGACAGTGACCCTGATATATATTATAATCTTCTCTGTATACATGGGTATATGAAGTCTAACCAAGGGTTTGAGATCTTCTTAAAAACTCAATTTGTGGAATCAAGCTTCAAAAGAAAAAGTCAGGAAAGAGTAGAGTTGGGAGACTGGAATAAAACTGCCTCCCAAGATGGCAGAGCAAATGTACATCTATAAATCTTAAGTCTGTAAACTTAAGTATGCAAGCAGTAGAATTATAGTTTTTCAAAACAAAACTGAATTTTTCTAAGAGTTGAAGAAGACACTTCTGTATTAAGAAAGCCTAACAGGGAGAGACAATGTACATTCAATGCCAGTTATTAATTATCTATTGATGAAAAACAAAGTACACTAAATATAAAACATAGTAGCTTAAAAAAACAAACATCTGTTGCTTCATGCAGTTTCCATAGGTCAGGAATCTGGGTTCAGTCTAGTTGGGTAGCACTGGTTTAGGATCTATCATGAAGTTGCGGTGATGATGTCAACAGTAGCTTCAGTCTTCTGAAAGCTTGACAGGAACTAGAGTCCACTTCCAATATGGCCCATGAGGCTGTTAACTGTAGGCCTTAATTCCTCACCATGTGAAATGCTGTACAGGGCTGCTTGAATGTTCTCAAGACATGGCAGTTGCTTCCCTGGAGTGATGTAACAGAGGAAATAGGAAGCTATAGTGCCTTTTATCACCCACTTATCCACTGTCACTTTCACTGTATTCCATTAATTAGAAACAAGTCAGTAAGTCCCACTCACATTCAAGGGAGAGGGGAACTAGGCTCCCCATTTTGGAAAAGTGTCAAAGAATTGTGAACATATTTCAGATCACCTCAGTAAGGGTATTAGGGTTCTCCACAGAAACAGAATTGACAGGATATCTATCTATCTATCTATCTATCTATCTATCTATCTATCTACCTATCTATCATCTATCTATCATAAGGATTTGGCTCATAGTACAGAGGCTGGACAGTTCAAAATTAGAAGAGCCAATGTCCCAGTTCTAGTCCAAAGGCCAAAAGCTACAATAGAAACAGGAAAAGCTGATTTCCCAGTTCAAAGAGCATTAGGCAGGAGAATTCTCATTTATTCAAGAGGGTTAGCTTTTTGTTTCAGTCAGGCCTTCAAATGATCAGATGAGGCCCACCCACATTGTTGAGCACAATCTCAATGTGGGTGCCAATGTGGGTGTAATGTCTGACTACATTATTTTTTATAATTAGAACATTTCATGATTATAAATGGTTGATTATAAAACCTCATCCAGCTTGGCAGCCAGACACTCTCAGAAGATCTACAAGGAACACTTTTTAATCTTGAAGAAAACCCTACCTCCACAATAAAGGTAATATAACACTCCTATATCCTAAATGAGAAAGTCATAGTGGTCACTGAAGAGTCAAGCTAAACCCATTTGCTCACCTCCTGTGAATACTGCAGATATGGAGCTGCATTCCATGCTCCTGTCCTCTAACTTTTCCCAGCTCTGACTACCTAAATCACATCATGTCCCTGGAAGTCTTCCAAAGCACCACCAACTCCCCATCACCTGCAAGATAGCATTTCAATTCCTAATCCAGCATATTAGACCCATCAAAATATACTATAGTTATGTGTATTTTTACATTTTAATTCAATTAAAATAAATTTGACAAATATTACTTAGGAATTAATAGGATCTCTGTGCTACTTGACAAGGTATAAACAACAACAACAATGAAAGGCACAACCTTGAGAAGTTGTCAACTTAATAAGATAGACTAATAAGTACACAGGTAACAGACATATTATGAGACATGCAATAATAAATATAATGCAACAAATAGGCAAGGGAATGATAAAGCTAGAAAGTTCCCAATATCACCATCTTGTGCTAGATGGTGAAAAGTAAGCTACCTTCTTTAGGAAGAGAAATAGTGACTTTCAGATCAGGGGAATGGCATATCTAAAGCTTTTTAGAAAGTGTGCCAACAGTTTTCATCTCTGGCAGCCTCTGGGGCATTCTCAGCAGCATCTCAGAAGACAAGGCTCCTAGCTACCTGCTCAGTGGCAGCAGAGCAGCGACTGCACTGACAGATATATTGCCTGCCCCTCCCTGCACAATGACCACTGAGCTTCTAGCACTCAGTTCCAGAAGCAGCCACTCTGAGTTCTGTCACTACTTGCTCTTCTCTTTTGCTATTTGATCCTTACAACCCCTATTTTTCCCTTTCCCCATTTTATTAAGATATAATTGACATATGACATTTTATTACTCCAAATGTGCATGATTTGATATGTGCGTATTTGCAAAACTATTACCACAATACAGCAATCATGTCACATTGTTATTTTTTTCTTATGATGAGAATTTTTAATATCTACTCTTTTAGCAGTTTGCAAATATACAACACACTATTATTAACTACAGTTGCCCTGCTGTACGTCACATCCCCTGGACATATATGCCTTATAACTGGAAGTTTGTACCTTTTGACCACCTTGGCCCATTTTGCCCACCTCCTTCCCTGCACCTCTGGCAACCTCCACTCTGTTCTTTGTATCTATGATTTCACTTTGTTCAGAGTCCACATTTGAGATAGATCAAACAGTATTTGTCCTTTCCAGTTTGACTAATTTTAATTATCATAATGCCCTCAATCAAGTTCCATCCATATTGTTGCAAATAGAATTTCCTTCTTTTTATGACTAAATAATATTCCATTGTGTGTGCATATACACTACATTTTCTGTATCCATTCATTCACAGATAGACACTTAGGCTGTTTTCATGTCTTGCCTACTATAGACAATCCTACAATGTACATCCAATATGATTTAACTTATTTCCTACATTGAACTTTCTCTTCTTGAAATGCCTAAAATAATTTATATTATCCTGATTGGACATTGACTAATATAAGCTTTTAGCACAATGTTAGTGCTGAATAATGAAAGAATTTATAGGTGAAAGAATTAGTAGATGGATACTTAAATGATGAATTGACTATGTACTTACTTTAAAATTAAAACCTAGTTTTGGCAAGGAAGTCATGCACATACAAAGTCATTGTGAGGAAGAACATCGTCACCAAGAAATAGAGAATTTCTTGAGGTTCTGTAAAAGAAAAGGGAATGACATAGCTTCATTGTCAGCATATTATGCTACATTGGAGTTTAATAATCCCCATTACAATTCTCCAACAAATTAGAGAGGAGAAAATTAGTTATTTTATATTATGAGTTACAAAGTACACCTATTTGCTGTTGAATAATGAAATTACCAATGGAAAGGCTTTATACTTTATAAGCTTACTTAATCCCTAGGTTTATTTTAGTTGTATTTTCATATAGCCTTGGAGACCAAATCAGAGTGATCTGCAAAGTGTTTTCATTTTCAATAAGGCCATAAAGTTTGAAATGAACAGAAAATCACGTGTTGACTATACAGCATTTGGTGCTGTTAGGGCAAAAGCAAATAGCCTATACTTTTCTTTTGCAAAGGGACAATTTTGTCAGTAAGCTCTGGCAAACCAAGATCAGACAGGGGAATTAGAAGGATGGTTTGATTTCTTAGGGAGATCAATGAGTATGACAGGTTAATAGATAGCATACAGCTGGTGTCAGGTTCAAAAGTGATGACAAGGGACAAAGAAGAGGACAAGATGAGCATTTATAGAACTGGAGTCCAGTTCTGTGTGGAAAATCAGAATGCCCTGGGGAAGACGGGACTTAGTGGTTATCTTTACTGGGATAAGCAGAGCAATCCAAACATCGCAGACATCTGGAGTGTCCCCTAGGAGCCAGCCACTTCCTCCTCAAGGCCACAGGGACTTTGCTGTACAGCAGTCTGTGCAGTGAAAACATCAGCCAAGGTTTCTACATTAGTCTCTCCTGTCTAGATGCTCCCCTAGGGAAGACAAACAGCGGTTCCCATGTGTGAAGGTAAGAATCGGGGAAACATTTTTTCTTGTGACCATTCCCACCTATGGGACACAGTGTAGCTAAGCAGGAAGAAAATGACCTTAGAAATTAAATATACCTGCATTGAAATTAAGTTTCCATCATTTATTTAACAGGCAAGTTATTCAGCCTCCATTAACCAAATTTCCATAAAATGAGAATAATGTCTACATCCAATTAGCCATAAAATGAGAATAATGCGCACATCCAATGATCACTGAAGGCTTTAAATGAGATGATGATGATGATGATGATAAAAGCAAGCATTTGTGTAAACTTTAGTAGCAGACACTGTTTTGAGTGCTTTACACATCAAGTCAAATATATATTTAAGATACATGTTATAAAGTACTTGTATAACACTGTTGCACATCGAGAGTGCCTAGTAAATGGTAGCTGTCTTGCAAGAGCAAGTTGGTGGTGGTAATAGTGGTGTTGTTATCATTCCTTCTCTTTGAAACCCAACTATTAAGACCACTAGTGTATTAAACCAAATATGTCTTCCCAGGTTCATGCTTACATGACATATCAATAGGAATTTTTACCTGTCCACAGTGCGATCCAAGCAGAATTAGACCACCTATAATAAAGCAAAACAACTTCAAATTATTCACAATGTACTCACTCTCAATTAAATAAAGGAGAGTACTGACAAGAGGGTAAATTGGAATGGTGAATATTGAAAGATGTGATAAAAATGCTTAAAAACCATTAGACCTAGGTTTTCTTGGATGTTTGTTAAGGAAGTGCACATCAGACATAAAAGTGCATAAAGAAATGTTAACTAGAGGAGGGAAAGTATGAATAATAGGATGCAAACGTATTTAAGGGAGATAATTGAAATAACAAATTAATAGTAATTGTGGCTGTTAATGTAGTCATAAGTCAGAGGTTCATGCTATACAAATTCATAGTACCTGAAAACAAAAGCAGAGAAAGTTTCTGTATCTAGAGAATATGCACTATAATCATTTTGTACTTATTTTTTAAATGACAAACACAAATATTTACAGAAATAGTGAAAGGATAATGATAGGTGCACTGGCAAATGAGTTGGGATCTTAACTTGACAAGTTGCCTACCAAGTCTCAGGTGTCTTGCCCTTATCTACTAAGTGGGAGTATTCTGCCTCACAGAACTTGATCTGTGGAACAAAGTAATGTACATAAAGTAAACAACATGCTAGTCTCTACATAGTAGTCAACAGATATCAGGTCTTTCCCCAACTTGAAATACGTAAATTCTTCAACAATAACACAGGGATGAGACATTCTCAATTCAGTGAATGAAGAATACTAATGTGTAGACCCTTCCTGATACCAAACAAGATCAACTTTACAGCCCTGGAGAGAAAGGAAAATGTTTGGAATTTTGTATTATATGAATAATGATTATAATAATTAGACAAATCATAAGAAGAGTAAGAATCTGTGTTCAGCTTTTCTTGTCAGCTTTCTTCATTCATATAGAATTCAAAACATTTTTAATGGAAAGCTGGACAGAAAAGAATTATAGAACCAGATAACAAAATGTTGAGAATAATCTGCAGCAATTAATTAACTGCCTTACAAATACCAAGGGAAAATATTTTAGAAGAGGACATTGTATAGGGTGAGACAAAAATAGTTTCATAGTTCTTCATTCATATGGAAAATATTGGGTTGGCCAAAAAGTCTGTATGACTTTTTTGTAAAATAAAAGATGCATTTTTCATTTTCACCAATAACTACTTATTTGGATGTTTTGAGTACGTCAGTTATATCCTGCATAGTGTAACATTGATTGATATCAATTAATATCTCAATTTGATTGCTATCAACTTTGACTGGTCTACCCGACCATGGAGCATCATCTAGTGAGAACTCTCCAGCAAGAAACTTCACAAACCACTATTGACACATTCAATCAGTCACAGCACCTTCTCCATACACTGCACCAATCTTATTTTGTGTTTCAGTTGCATTTTTACCTTTCTTAAAATAGTGAAGCATAATATGCATAAAATGTTGCACATTTTATTCCATATTCAATATTAAAATGGCTACATAAATTCACCAATTTTGATAATTTTTAATGCATACTGATATGACAGCTATCACAATACAATCTAACAAAATTTTTTCAAATTAAGTTAAAGATAATTTAGTGCCATTAGAGTCATCTTTTGTAAAAACAATGAGTTTTGTGGCCAACTCAGTAATACAATCAGTAAAAAATATAAGAATAAACTCTGTTTCGTCTACTTACAGATGTAAACTCACTTTTTCCCTACTTGTATATAGGTAATACATATGTCACTTTGTCACATGCAAAATAAAAACTTCATTAATAGGCACATACTACAGAAAAGTAAACAGTCCTAAAAATAAAATTATTGATGAGAACTAATAAAACTATATGAATATTTTGTATCAGTATTTTCTTAGATAAGGAATTGTGAATTATCCGAAACAAATGACTGCTGAAATTCAGTAGGTTAGACCTTGGAGGGGTGATGGAGTGTGCTGCCAGGAAACACAGTATACAGTGGTGTACTAGGAGATCTCAGTTCAGTTTCCAGCCATCACTTAGTTTCATCTGGGACCATTCACTTGCATCTATGCTAGACACTTCAAATAGAGTGCAAGCGCAAAAGCAAAAAGGCTGGCCGTGAGGTGTCAGCTACAGAGAAATTATTTTCTAAGACTCCTTTCCATTTGTTAAGAACATGTTTGCTGTATAATGAAAGAACCTGTGGTTTGCTTCTTTCTCCTTTTAGCACCCTTGATTAGTAGTGCTGCAAGGCTGTAGGACAATATCTTAAGTGAAATGGGTATGTTTCAAGCCCAAATATTCTCAACTAGTACTCTCTGAGTTTCCTGATTTGAAATTGCTCAGAGTATACAAATACCTACATACACCCACTGACTTTAGAAGGACAAAGTTTCAATCCACTGCTGGATTATTTTGTGTATGTGTGTATATTTTTTAAAAATTCCTATTTTTTCTAATCTGTTTGCAATGAATCATTTCAAACAGCACATACTTTATCTATATACTTTCAATGCAGCACTAACTACATTAAATGATTTTATATTTTTTGCATCCTGAATAAAGAGAAATTAGAATGACAGAACCCACCTTTATCAATTTATCCCTGACATGTCTATATACAGAATCAAAATTTCCCTGCAATTCCCTTCACTTCTCACATGAGATCTTTATTGAGCAGTCGCTATGTGCTTAGACTGTCTAACATTCAATGACTGAAACAATTAAAATCCACTCCATTTCCCAATCTCATATAAGCAGCAATGAGCTGTAGAAAAACAATTGATATAATAAATATGACTTTTCATCACAAATCAAACACCAGCACATTTATTGTTCATATATTGTATGTGTAAAGTAACATGGTATATCTACTAGAAGGCAACTTAAAGCAATTCTCTTTCACAACCCTACACACACATGTACACAAGCAGCTGAAGGTCAAAGTGTCTGAGATTTACATTCATGCTTTTCTGATGTAGTAGCTCCAAACTTGATGATTTATTCAATTTCTCTCAACTTTACTCACTCTCTTTATTTATAAAATGAGGATAATATTATGAGATATTATATGTAAGATTATATACACACATTATGTATATATTTATATATTTATATTTATATATATAATGTCCCAGTCCATAACAATTACTCAGGAAACTTATTCCTTTCCCTATGTACAGAGTCTGTCTTGACAGTAAGGTTAGGGTGTGATAACTGAAGGTAATTACACAATATAATATGGTATATTTTTACTCTCAAGGAGCTACCACTTCAGTGAAGCATGAAATATATGCATTCATGAAAAGCTAATTCAAAATATTGTAGCATATAGAGGCTTATAGTGAAATGACCACAGAATTTAAAGTCCGACTTCTAATGGATGAGTTATGCCATCCATTTAGGGGGTTCAGTACTAACAAGAATCAGCATATGCACACCTGAAGAGTTAGGAAAAACCCAAACCCAACCAAATACACAAGGAAGGATTTGTGTTTGGCGTGAGATAGATATCAAGGAAGCCCTAAGTAATAGACATTCATTTTTCTGGTGAATTACTCAACAGGTATGACAATAGACTTAACTTTCTTTATTCTGATTCCAGACTCAGAAAAAGTTTTCGGATCATAACTTGACTTCCTACGTAAGCTTTCATCCTAGGGAAAGGATTGCAGATTTATAGACATATGAATTTCCTTCTGTTTACAAGTTTTGTTTTCATTTTAAACTTTTTAGTGTAGACTAATAAATTCACCAATTTGCCATGAATTTAATTAACCAAAATCATTTTCCTAGAGTCTGGTCATCTCTGGGCACAAAGACAACCAAATAAGGCTCTGGACTACCAAAATACAACCAGATTCTGTATCTTATAAGGTGGCATTTTTTTCTAGTCTCAGCAAATACTAAGCAGCATGGATTACATTTCAGATTAATGCTCCAAATTTAAAATCCAGAAGAGATAGAACTAGAAATAATTTAGAATACTGGAAATGCAAAACAGTAGATAAAACCTTGAATGCTACAACAACGATTCTCTAGTGTGGCTACAAAGAACCACTGGTTTTTGGATTTGATAATATCTGGGTATCTCTCTGGTTTTAAAACTCTGGATATCTCTAGTGTGTGTGCATCTCTCTGTATCTATAGTGTGTGACTCAATGGCCCATAGGCAATTAATATAACTGAGAAAAAGCAGACAGGGTGGGAGTAACAGTTATTGAAGACTATAATTCCAACATAAAAGGGCAGCCTTTCGTCTTCTATAATGAACTGCCATTTCCTTGTGGAATTATAGGCCCATCATCAATGGATCTTCTGCATATTTAAGAAAACTCAGAAATCTGGACTTTTTAATATGAATTTTTAATTGTTGACAGACAAATTAAAGCTTTAAATATCATTCTGTAAATCCCACAAGGCAAAAATTCAGGCTGTGAGTTTGTGCCCTCTGATTATAAACCAAGATATACTATGTGACATGCAAAGCTAACACAGAGATTTGAGTAAACCAAATTCTTAAACCAAGAAGAAAAATATTAACACACTAACATCATATAACTAAAATAATCAATCAGTGTAATGTTTTGCATTTCTTACTGATCTTGACTACAGTCTAGAGCATAAGTGTCTTGAAGGTAGGAATTTAATTTTATTTTTTCTGTTAGTTTAACTTCCGCAGCCCTGAACACATCCTTGAGCATTCACAAGTCCTTCAACGTGTATAAATGTGATGTATGAAATGCAATAGAGACTAACCCAGTCTTCTTTTATGTTTACTCAGAAAAAATACGCAGTGAGTATAGGAAGTATCCATGGGCTGTAATTAGCAGTCGAAATCCAATCTGTTAATTGTAATATGAAAAATCAGTATCTCTCCCTCCCCACCTTTTTTTTCTCTCTCCCTTTCCCTGCCTACCTGCCTTCCTCCCTCTCACTCACTGTAGTATTAGAGAATGTAAATACATAGACTCTAATTAAAAACTACTAGCCTCACCGCCTGGCTTATTTCACTTAGCATAATGCTCTCCAGTTCCACCCATGCTGTTGTAAAGGGTAGGAGCTCCTTCTTTCTCTCTGTTGTGTAGAATCCATTGTGTAAATGTACCATAGTTTTTTGATCCACTCATTTGCTGATGTGCACTTAGGTTGCTTCCAGCACTTAGCTATTGTAAATTGTGCTGCTATGAACATCGGGGTTCATAGGTTCTTTTGATTTAGTGTTTCAGGGCTCTTAGGGCATAATCCCAGCACTGAAATTGCTGGGTCAAAAGGCAATTCCATTTTTAGTTTTCTGAAGAAATTCCATATTGTTTTCCACAGTGGCTGCACCAGTCTCTATTCCTACCAACAGTGCACTAGGGTTCCCTTTTCTCCGCATCCTTTCCAACAGTAGTTTGTTGATTAGTTTATGATGGCCATTCTGACCAGTGTGAGGTGGTATCTCATTGTGGTTTTAATTTGCATCTCTCTGATAGCTAGTGATGCTGAGCATCTATTCATATGTCTCTGGGCCCTCTGTATACCCTCTTTGGAGAAGTGTCTGGTCAAGTATTTTGCCCATTTTTTAATTGTTGGTTTTTTTTTTGTCTTCCTGGAGGGACAAATACCACATAATCTTGCCTTTAACTGGAACATAATCAACAAAGAAAAAATATATAACCAGAGACATTAAAATTAAGAACAATATAACAATAGCCAGAGGGGAGGGAGAAGGGGACAGTGAGGAGAAGGGTTTTTAGGAACTACTATAAAGGACACATGGACAAAACCAAGAGGGAGGGTGGAAGCAAGGGAGGGAGGTAGGTTTGGCTGGGGTGGGGAAGAAGGGGAGGGAGAAAATGCAGACAACTGTAATTGAACAACAATAAAGTAATTTTAAAAAAATCTACTAACCTCTTTTTCCCTCTCAAAAACTAAAATGCATTCAATCTTGAAAATGGCATGTTTTATATAAAAACAACCTGTAGAGAAACTGTAGGGAATAACTTTTCTTAATACTAAGAGTGAACAACCATGGAAAGGCTGGAATATTGACCATGAGAGGTTGTAATTACACTGATATTGATTGGGATGATGGCAATTTAATTATAGAAAATAGTAAAAGCTCTGTCCTCAAGGCATATTTTGTTTTGTTATAAAGAGATTCTTTGATTTGTCTTTATAGAAAGATGTTTTCTTGTTTTTGTTTTTGCCTTAATTTACTTAAAAAAATTTTCTGGAAACTTTCCTAAAAATTCAACCAAGTATGATTATTCAGATTGAAGCTGGGGAGCATCTCAAATCTAGTTATCAACTTATTATTTGATTTGAAATGCTCAAGAGAATACACTGTTTGTGAAGGGAACAGTACAAGCATTTCTAATTTTGGGAAAGAAGACTTTGAAAGAACTCAGAACATCCTGAAAAATGTTGATTGGAATTCTACAAACTATGAGAAATCTGCTGCACATAAGTAAGAAACTGAGCATTTAAACAACAATTGGAAAAGCAAGCATTGAAATTCAACTGAGACAAGTAAAAATCACAGCACTGAATTTAGAATGAAGATCTTGAAAATGAAATAAAATATAAGAACACTCACTAAAAGACCATTTCAGGCAGTGTTTGTACTTCAGGGGTCTTAAAAATGATCTTGTCTATTACACAGTGTATCTTAAAGTACCTAAAACATCACACATTTAGAACTTGCAATGAGGAAATAAGCACTTTATTAAATTGTAATATTAAAGAATGTAAATACATAGCCTCTGATTAAAGACTACTTTCTGTGAAATTTACTTATTCAAGAGAAATAGATGTAGAACACTTGGATTTTTAAAAAGATTGGGTTTCCTAAGAAACTTTTCATAACTACAAGCAACAACCTTCATTATGAGAATACTAGTTGATTAGCTGGTCATCATTGGATAGAACTGAAATTTTTTTGCTATTATGGGTTTCATTTTAATGGCATTTGTTAGAATGGACTCTACCCCATGTAAGACTACATATGTACTATATATAGTTATTATACATTATTATTTATATAATTATATTATATATTATAGTAAGCTATGTTAATTTATAAGTATATATCATTATAATACCAACATAAATACATGGTATTCATGACAAAACCTAAGGTGCATAAAGTATTTTAATACATGAAGGCTAAAAACCTCCCTTCTCCTTTTGTGCTTTCTTCTTTATAAATCTCACTTTATTCTATTTTTGTAAATTATACTTTATTGATTATGCTATTACAGCTGTCCCAATTTTTCCCTCTTTGCCCCCCTCCACTCAGTACTCCACACTACCTCAGGCAGTCTCAGCACTACTGTCCATGGGTCCCGCGTGTAAGTTCTTTGGCTTCTCCATTTCCTACACTGTACCTTACATCCCTATGGCCACTCTGTAACTACTTATTTGTACTTCTTAATCCCCTCACTTTCTCACCCATTCCCCCACACCTCCCTCCATCTGGCAACCATCAAAATGCTCTCTATATCCATGGTCTTATGGTAGCTCCCTTGTAGTGAACTAACTGCTTTTCCCTTACTTTTAAGAGTCTCTCTTCATCTTTAACCTTTAACATTTTAATTATGATATGTCTTGTGGGTCTCTTTTTGTCCATTTTGTTTGGGACTTTCTGTGCTTCCTGGACTTGCATGGCTATTTCCTTCACCAAATTAGGGAAGTTTCCTTTTGTTATTTTTTCAAACAGATGTCCATTTTCTTGATCTTTCTCTTCTCCTTCTGACACCCCTATGATGTGAATGTTGGGATGCTTGAAGTTGCCCCAATGGCCCCTTACACTATCCTTGATTTTTTAGGTTCTTTTTTCTTCTTGCTGTTCTGATGGGTTGTTTTTTGCTTCCTTATGTTCCAAATCATTGATTTGATTTTTGGCTCCATCTACTCTACTGTTGTTTCCTTATAAATAGTTCTTTATATCAGTTAGTGAATCCTTCATTTCTGATTGGATCATTTTATGCCATTGAGGTGCTCACTAAGTTCCTTGTTCATCTTTATAACCAGTGCTTTGAATTCTGTATTTGATAGATTGCCTATCTCCATTTTTTAAGTTCTTTTTCTGGAGTTTTGTTCTGTTCTTTCATTTGGGACATGTTTCTTTGTCTCCTTGTTTTGATAGCCTCCCTACATTTGTTTCTATGTGTTAGGCAGAGCTGTGACTCTGTCTTGGTAATGGGACCTAATGTAGTATGTGTCCTGTAGGGTCCAGTAGCACAGCCTCCCCTATCACCCAAGCTGGGTCTGTGTGGGCTGAGTACATCCTTCTTTTGTAGTGGAGCCTTGATTTCTGTTGACAGATTAATGGGAGGGATTTACCAAAGCCAGTCAGCTGCAAGAACTGGCTGTGACCATTGATCAACCATCTCCACCCTCCATGGAAGATCATGTTGCAGGGCCCCGCTTCACATAGTTGGGCTTACTTCAGAAAGGCTCTGGAGCCCACTAAGTCCACCATTTGAGCATGTCACTTATGCAGGTGTTTGGGTAATGGTGCTCCAACGTGGTCTGTTGGTGTCCACTGGTTGCACAGGCTCTGGAGTTTCCCAAGTGATATGCACTAAGGTCAGCCACTCCCTGTGTTCTGTCTGGGGCCATTTGGAATAAGCTATTAAGCGATCTGTAAATGACTGTTACTTGTGCTGTTCTTGGAGGTGGCCAAGCAAGGCAAGGCTTTGAAATGAAGCCATTTGTTGCTAGGGCCAAGACAGGCAAACTTAGCAAGAGTTATAGGAGCTGTAGGCTCTCTGAGGCTGGCTGTTGCTTGTTTAAGAGGATTTATAAAGATATGAAGCAGGAGCTAAGACAAAACATTCATATCATAAAACCACTGTTGACAGCTTGTGTGCACCGTTAACAAATTGGGTAGGTTGGAGCTTCAGGGAATCACCAGGA